>JAJMBN010000189.1:0-29825 GCA_030572735.1 Sugiyamaella mastotermitis
TGGGTTGGTATAAAAGTTGCATTGCCCTATAGTTGCACTGTGATAGAGGACGTTACTGTAAATGCAACCAGCCACATAAACTGAGGCTGATCATCCAAAAACTCACCTTATTGTTGCGGAATAACCTTTTACCGCATAGATAACTTCCAACTGTAACAAGGATCCAGACTAATTCAGATCATACGATTTTATACTATGGAAACTAAACTTAAAAGATTGGTATTTTCAACCTAAAATTCTGTTTTGATCGCCTATTAATGTGATTATTTGTTTTTGTTCTGTTTGGTTGATAGTCAGTTTTAGAGCTTCACAGTCTCAGAATGAATAACAGGCATCACCTACACCATGATGATGGGTCTCATCAACAGCAGCTTCAAAATCCTCAACAAAATGACATACAACAGAATATAACTATTTTATCAGAGCATCATAATCAGCAGCAGCAACAACAGATTGAACAGCTCCCTCAATTAACACCCACTCCACATATACAAACACCAGAGGATCAATCGCATCACCTCCGACAGAAACAACGAAGAGTTACTGCTTCTTGTGAAGCTTGTCGTAGGAGAAAGCGAAAATGTGATGGTAGTAAACCATCATGCGGATATTGTTCACGGGTGGGTATAACTTGTGTATGGGCAGCTATTAATAAACGGGGTCCTCGTAAAGGTTATATTAACGATCTTGAACATAAAGCTCAGTTATCAGAAATATTATCGAAATTAATATGTGGGTTTTTAGAAATAGTACCACAGTCGAGGTGGCCTTCATTACACCTTATAGATAGTTCTTCTTATAATCAGTTGATATCCAAGTATCATTTGGATGATATTGATCAATTCATGGGATTATATTCTGAGCTTACCAAGACTAATCCATCCACACCGCATGGAAGTCCTGGCGAACAATCTATGGCTTCAGAAGCATCCACTCAACGATCAACTCCTGGTATCCATCATTTGGCTAATATCCAGAGTAATCTGGGATCCATTTTGAATTCAGTGTTGCCAAAACCATCAATATTTACCAAACCTTTTCCTCAAAATGAAACAAGTCCATCAACTGTATCACCAACCGAATTCGGCAATGAATCGTCATATGCCGATAATGAAAACTATCACTATACTCATAGACCATCTAATGGCAGTATTAATAGTGAAAAGTTCGAGCCTAATGACGAATTAAGAGCTAGTGAATCTTTATTGAGTATCTGCCGAAATATCCAAGCATATGAACAAAGACTACCAACAATAGCCAGCAACGAAAAACCAAAACAACAATTACCTACTTTAGAAAACATTAGCAAATATTTCTTTTAATTTTAACTATATTAGTATATGGATTTAGGGATCATATATTTATGATCAATATTAATAAATTTATGTCTCTCTCCATTGCCAGTTAGCATTAAAAAGGTCAAAAACATCATTATATGCATTGATATCCATTAAATCTTCAATAACACTCTTCTCGTTACTATCAAGCTCCGAATCACTAAAAGTTCGCTTTGAAACCTTAGTCTTGAATGTATCGAGAATACTTTGTAGCATTAATTTGCATCTCTCAGCAGGCCATCTTTCGGCCATGGCATCACATAATGGCAGACATATTTCCACTTCTTCAACAGTTCGCCAAGTGGGATAACAATTGATTTTACAAGCATATGATATGAGTAACCCAGATAGCCACACAATGGAAAGATATCCAGGCCAGAAAAACTTCTGTTCAGGATGTGATTGTAATTGTGATTGCATGGTCTTCAGTGCTTGACGCGAACAATCAATACATATTTGAAGAGAATACTCAAATTCTGGAGAAGTAGGTGCTAAAGACAAACGTGGCCTATTCAACAAAAGTTCCAAATGACAATGCAACACGGTGAAAAAGCTGCTGTTTTCAAAAGGTAGATTAGTAGAATTGTTTTCAATCAGCCCGAGTGGCAAACTATTCCACCATCTTTCTATATCTACTTTTAGAATCAAAATACTGTTATTATCTATTGTCCTTGAGTGTACAGATTTATTGAACAACTCGACAATTCTACCCGACAGTCTAGCATATTCAACAAAACCTACTGAAATTAACATCGGTATTGTCTGATAGCGTTTTTCAGCTGGTGCATTTATCCCAATAGGGATATCTTCTCCTGTACGATGCATTTCAGTAGATAAAGAACATACATCAATATCAGAATCTTGGAAGCCAACTGGTAGTCCTAGTGTCTGACTCAAATGCCGGTCAAGTACGTAGGCTGACCAGAATACTCGTTTACGACCTTGACACGCTTCCATATCAAATTCTGCATATCTATGTGGACAACGATGGAGACCTCCAAGATGTATTCTAGCCCGAACAAGGCCCCCAACTTCATATGACCTTCTCATTGACATGACTGCTAAAAGGTATACTTGAATTGCCAGTAGTGCCTGCATCGATTTTAGATCATACTTTGATATTAGCTTTTGAGTACACATCCAAGCTTCTTCAGTATTTTTAAACCCTAAATGTTTGTATGAATTGTGCAACTCAGTCTTTTCTAATAATCCAATACTGAAAATTGCCTTAAATAAGATTTCTTCACTGATAGTCATTGGTTTATTATCACAAATATCGCTCAGATGCCCATAAAACTGAGGCCCATTTGTAAACGGCAATATCGGATGGAAATATCGAAAATATGGTAGTACTAATAACCGAAGGTTATCTAATGTAACAGGATTGTTAGTAAACACAGTTGTTGCTATCGAGTCATTCTTTTGGCCAATATTGTTAGTACTATCTTTTGATCCAATTGCTTGCTGACTTTTTGCTCCACCTGAATTATTCCCAGTCAGATCATAATCTATACTAATTAAATCTTCTTCATTGAGAGGCCAAGATCCAGTGGAAAACTCTTTTCGAACCGTATGAAGGAAGTAGATTCCACTGGAACTTCCTATAAATTTACTGGCACCATTGGATTCTTTCAAGGTGCCTTTTTCACGAGTCTGAGAGAAATAACTAGAAGATCCCGAATCAGATCTTCCAGAATCCGAGTTTTCCCTCGCCATACTGACATTGTCCGGTTAGATGCGGATATATAGGAGATAGTGAGTCAGACAGATGGATGACGCAACAGTTTAAATCATTTCGTAAATCCGATATTCCGCCGCATAATCGTTTTGCCGCCGTAACTAGGACCATGTAAATATGGGGTAAAGCGATAGTATAAATTAGGCTTAAAAGTATTTTCTTTCTTATAATTTATTCCATTTAAACTAGAAATGAATTACTTTAAGACCTTCGAAACCTTTGATATTGATAATGGTGAAGTGATAATCCATGGTGTCAAGTCATGGGTAGGTGCTGCCGGTCCTGTTAAACCAGTGGTTCTTCTTGTTCATGGGTTTCCAGAATCACTTCAAATCTGGCATAAAGTTGCTCCAGCATTAACGGAAAAGTTTGCAGTCGTTGCAATCGATTTGAGAGGATATGGAAAGTCGTCTAAACCGGCTGGTCTTCCTGATCATTCAACATATAGTAAGAGATCCATGGCCAAAGATGCGGTCGACGTCCTTGATGCTTTAAAAGTCGATAAATTCTATTATGTTGGCCATGACCGAGGTGCTAGAGTAGGACACCGACTATGTAAAGACTACAAGGGTAGAGTTATTAAAGCTGTATTTTTAGATATCTGTCCTACTTTAGCAATGTATGATAGCACCAATATGCAGTTCGCTAGTCTCTATTACCATTGGTTCTTCCTTATCCAGCCAGCACCATTCCCAGAGACTCTTATCACTAAGAGCCCTGATACTTTTATTAAAAGTCAATTAGGTAATCGGTTTGCCAAACTTCAACCTTTTGAAGAAGCCCATCTACAAGAATATATTGATGTCATTAGTACTCCTGAAGGTGCTAGTGCTCAGTGTGAAGATTATCGAGCAGCAGCAACAATAGATCTTGTCCATGATCGTGAGGATATTGCAAATGGTGTCAAACTTGAATTACCTCTATTAATTCTATGGGGCAAATTCGGGGTTATTGAAAAATGTTATGATGCTTTGAAATTATGGGGTGAAGTAGCTACCAACGTATCTGGTAAAGCGGTGCTATCTGGTCACTATATTCCTGAGGAAATTCCTGACACCTTGGCAAGCGAGCTATTAGAATTTTTATAAATATCTCGTGGAAGTATAATTTAATGGGTCAAAAAAAAAAAGAAAAAAAAAACGTCTCTAAAACTACTGGGTTTATAAAAATAGCCAAATACATTTTAGCACTATATCCTTAAAGCTTAGGCCCTAAATTATCTATTAACTTTTTAACTTCGGTAGCAACTCCGTAAGATAATTCATAACCCATTCCACCTGCTCCATAAGCATGAATAATAGTGACTCCATCAATAGACTCCTTCTCAAGTCTGAATCCACCTTTTCTAGCAGGTCTGAACCCAACATTGATCTTCCTAACATCGTAATTGCCATCAATGAGTAAACCAGGGAATAGTTTCTTACACCTGCTAATTAAAGCTTCAGTATCTTCATCTCGAGCAGCAGCATATAGATCATTAGGTTGTTTTGTACCTCCAATAATTACACCTCCATCTAATGGTCTCTCAATTAAAAAGGTCCATAGACCGTCTTTACCTTGATGGGTAATAGTAGAGTTTTTATAAGGGTGGTTCTTGGGTCCTCTAACTAGTAGGGTTTGACCACGAATAGCAAAGCTTTTAGGATCATATCCTCCATTATATTGAACACCTTGGCCAGTGGCATTAACAATTACATAACCAGGGTATTTAGCAGATAGTTGCTTTAATGAATCAATGTAGAACTTTTCGAATTTGACACCATATTCAAACGATAATTTCCTGCTCAAAAACTCTATATATAATGGCGAATTCAAAACCCAAGTATAATATTTAATGCCTAATTTCGTTCCTGATGGTAATTGACTTTGGGGTATAGTTGTAAGATCTTTCATATCCTCATATCCTTTAAGCTTGTAGTGGCTGTCCGTTGGAGCTTCAAAGTACTCTATTCCATCTACAAATTTGATTGACGATTCAGGATGTGTTTTAGTTAGCTGCTCAAACTTCTTGAATGTGATTCTAGTCAGATTTTGCTCAAATGCTTCAATAGGAGTAGATGGAGGAGCAGGCCTATAATGAGCACCAGCCCATGGAGATGCGTACTTAGCGACTGGCAAATCACCAGGCGCCCAGTCTGAAACTACTGTAACTTCATGGCCCGTTTCAGCAAGAACCCAAGCACTACTTAATCCAATAACACCTGAACCGGCTACAATGACTTTCATACTGGTGTAATTTGGTGTAATTTATGAAGTCTGAATCAGCAGATAGCAACGTATTTAAACCAATTATTATCACTTATGTCCGGTCAGATAGCCGTGAGTCACTGATAAGCTGTAGTATGCAGACCGGATATCGGCTGATGGCGGATCAGGCCGCTTACATGTTGAACATATACCGGCAAAATCTGTGAATTCTTCCGATCATTTTAATACATTTAAAATCAATCATTTAGGATTTAGTTGATAAAAGATATAAATTTACAAAAATTCAAAATGGTGGCATGGTATCAATAAATGTATATGTTGGTGAAATACATATTTTCGTGATTTTTAATGATAATGGCAGTAAAGTTACTTTAACTTAGAGTTGTATTTGGATAGCCATCAAACGCTACATGTACATGTATGGCACTACTAACTCACTGTACAAGGTAATTTGCAAAGTTAATGGCCATTTAACTGTAGCTAGCTATAAGTTATAACTTATGAAGAGCATATTTCTGCAAAGTAGATAATATGCTATCATAGACCTCTTATATGGGAAAATAATCAGGTGGACTCATATTTTTTTATTGCTCTTACTAAATTAATTTCGTGCAATCGATTTGAGCTCTTAATTCACAGTACTTCAGCTATAGACTCCGCTAATCAATTTTCAACATGCAGAAACTATTGCTTCTTAGATGTGTTCATATCGAAATCTGCTACTGTTGTAGTTTAGGGTTCTCTTCAGGAGATGTCTATCAGACCTCTTTCATAAAACTACCTGTTAATAGGTGAAACTAATATTTAGCTTAATTTATTAATTCATACAGATATGGCTTATTTATAATAGAATGATGAGCAACAAAGATTTAGTTACATTCTTTCCATGTAAATAAGACCCCATTTATTGGTTCAAATCAGACTCTGAAATGCACACTAAATAATATGTCTCTCCTACATTGAGCCTTACATATTTCCACAGTCTGCTAGTTTAGCAGTGCTCATTACCGAGTGCAAATCTGCTTATGAGCAACAAACTATATAAAAGAAGTTGGATTTATAATTTATCATTCTCTATAAGCTTATCTTCTATTGCCGCCAAATCTCTTTACATCTCCGGATAGATAGATGATATATGGTATCCAAAAAAAGATACGTTAGCGGTGCTATCATTAGACAAACAAGGAAGATTTCGCATTTATTTCTGTAAAGATAGCTCTGTTTCAATAAATAGAGACGATCTTCCATAACACTGGTGAGTCAGATTCAAAGCCGCAATAAAGTTCCGATAGCAGTTTGACAGTTCCCATTTTGGCGAAGTCTATGCAGCCAGATAACAACGATTAGACTTATTCTTTTTTTGGCACGCCGGTATTTCCGTATTTTATCTAAGGTCCAGATATAAATGATGTTGATATATAAATAAATATTTAAATAGCAATGACCTGGTAGGTTCAACTATGTTTGTTGTCATCAATCATGTGTGTAAATACGGAGACTGTACCTGGAACCATCTATTTAGTAGATCTAGAAGGAACCCTTAGTTTCCAGTATTCATCAAACCAGAAAGATATTGTACTTGTTTCGATGCCTAGTGCCGAGCCTGATGACCCATTGAATTGGTCTCTCCGGAGACAGTATTTATATATGTTCTGTGTAGTCCACTTAACTATGGCTGTAGGAGTTAACTAAGCGGCCATCTACTCAGTATTAAGCAATATTTCTGATGGTACTGGTCTTACTTTAGGGGATCTCAATAATGGTACTGGGTATGTGTCTCTTTTCTTTGGTCTTGGTTGTCTATTTTGGCAACTGTTAGCTCTTAAATATGGTAAAACAACTGTATATCTAGCCACCTGTTTGGCAACTGCTCTTATCAACCTATGGGGGCATATACGATCAGTAATGGAAGACGGATTGCCGGTAACAACTTCACAGGTTTCTTAGTAGCACCTATCGAGTCTCTTTTAGAAATCAGTGTATCGGATATTTGGTTTGAACACGAAAGAGGTACCTGGATGGGATTATATGCCTTCACATTATTGTTCAGCAACTATGGTGCACATTTGGCAGCAGGATTTATAGACGTCGGACAAAGCTAGTGTGTATTATATTGGCGCTCAATTTTTTGTGTAGTGTCTCTTGTAGTTTTGTTACTTTTAAAGGAAGAGGCAAACATCAGCAGAGCAACCATAGCTCCAGATGATGTTTTAGATAGCGACACTTCAAGTGGTCAGATAATTCATGAATCGGTTGTCGTTAAAGGTGATAAACGTTCAGATGAAGATATAGAGTCTAGCCCCAGATTAAGTACTATGGAAGCATATATAAACAAGACATATATTCAGAAGTTGAAAGCTTTTTGCTAAAACTTGACCTCGACCCTTCATGCTATGGATACCTATTACAATTCTGAGATTTCCTGTAGTAGTATGGAGTGGATTTGCGTATGGAACAACTTTAGTTTGGTTCAATGTTATGTATGCAACTAGTTCTCTAATTTTGAGTGGTACTTATTTCTCGCCTGCAATGGTCGGTTTATTTCACCAATAATGAACAGTTTTTGTATGCTGGTATTCTGGTTACTTTAGTTATACCTTACCCGTAGAAATAATGGAATGGCAGAAGCATAACAACGGGTCTGGCTATTTGCAGCCTATCTTTTAATTTGCCCCGTTGGACTAATTATCTGGGGTGATGGATCTACCCGACGAAACACTTTGAGAAATAAAATACCTATCAACAATTGCTGAAAGGTCGAAAAAGTTGATGTTATATTATCTCCTACTTATACAGTAGTAGCAGCTTTGGCAGGAACTACCAAATATTGGGGGTATTGTTCTCGTTGGAATGTCATGGACCTTGTGTTATATTCCCTACTGGATTTCATCAAGATCCTTCAGTTGATAAGCCAGAGATCGACTACAAACCCCTAAGTGCACTTGACGATCAAGAGTAAAACAATTATGTAGCAGAGAATTTCAAAGATGCTCCAATTGCTCTTCAATTCACCGGAAAGAGATACAGAGATGAAGATGCGGTTGCGGCGGTCGATGTTATTTCAAAGATAATTCTATCTAAAACAAGAATTTTATATCGATATATAATTGAAAATCAAAGTATTTAATTACAATGAGTATCAAGTATGTTTCCAAATCCATATCTGGGAGGAGGTCTATAATTTCGGAGGGATTCAATCAGTTGCTGGTTCCGACCCATATTTCTCCTTACCTGCATTGCCAATAGTGTAAGCCAAATGAAACTCATCATATTTAAGTTTATAGCATTCTCGGTTACTTCATAAGCATTCAGGATTATGTTTTCGTTCCGGTTGCTGCCAGATTAGCTCCATATCGAGCGTTATTTGCTGTCATGGTAGCCCTTTGTAGTTCATCAGCATTCTTTCTTCAAATCATTAGCTGGACACTCAGAAACGTATGCTATAAACTACCTATAATCCATCTAATATTTGAAGTAGATACAGAATCAGGGCAAGATGTTAGATTATATTCACAGCGCTCGTCCACCGGAAAAGGTAATAGACTTCAGGGGTTGACCGACCGAGAGAAGCAGCTCCTAAGAGCAGATCTTCTTGGTATACAGTTCGAAGATTGGTGTCTAATCTATTTCCCACAGCAAACTCCACAAAATCCTCCTTCAGAAAATTGAAATATTGCAGTATCATTTGACCCAAATATTATATATTCAAGCTTGCATATCAGTTTATATATGCTTCGAAACGAGCTATATCATTGGCCAGTCCAACTTGCAAGTTCCAAAATGTTGAAGCCTTGCGCTTAACAAAAAACTGGCCATTAGGTCCAAGACTTATTGTTAATATACTGTATTATTTTTATGGTTCTAGTTATTTATTTGTTGAAGGTAATCATACAAATTTATAAGGATATTTTCACCTGCCCAGTATGTACCATGTGGACTCCGTCAGGATACCGTTTATCAACATAGACTGCTATCCATTCGCCATTTGCACTAATTAAAAGAATTTAAGAAACTCAAATATTCATTGTCATAATGCTGGTGTAATAATGGGCTTCTGCCACTGAAATAGCTCTGGCTTCCGTTAGATACAAAAACATCCTGCCCTCCTGGTACAAATGTAAACTCACTGGGACAGAGGTCGTTCAAGTCCATTTCTATACGATATTCTAGTTATTAAGCATTTGCATGTATAAAAACTACAGGATTTAGAACACCCTTTATTTTGGGGGTATATATCAAACTGGCAGAAATATTATGGTAAGTATAATAATATATTGTATATTATTCTAGCTGTAGGATAGATACCTCTAGATTAACAGCCGCTAACTTACAGAAGTTACGTTAAGTGGGCAATAATATGCATATTCCTCGTCCTCGCCGTCCTGGCTGGCTGATCTGATCCCCAAAGTTATTTTAGCCGGAAGCGGCCGTAAAAAATCTACATTGTACCAATATGAGCTACCAATATGTGGGGTAATTTAACCGAGTTATATTACGACGAAAAAAAAAGATCTTCAATACGATACACCACTAAATGCTTTAATAAGGGGGAAGCGGAGTCCAGTCAAGAATAGAATATGGTAAATAAGCCATGGGTATTCTCCCATCCGTTATTATTAGCAGGAATATTCGGGTTAATGGTCGGGTTAGTCAGATTGATTCCAATTGCTAGCTTTGTTGGTTCTGCAGTAGCAGTTGCGACCAACCGAGCGTCATCAATAACACTGATATACCAAAATAATCTAAATGCTACTGATGATGTCAATCATATTGGTGCATTGGTTCTCGACCCATTGACTCAAGACAAAGCGTCGGAGGTGTGTAAATCTCTTGGTGAGTCACTTATGTCCAGCAGTGATATTCAAGCCCATAAAGATGACTTCCTTAAATCTCTGTCATATTTAGCATTCTCAGGCAAAGCGCTTCCACTACAAGCATACATCATTGATAATGCTATTCTTACCGTTGCTGAAGGTGCTAGCGAGTTTACTGTTGAGCCTGTTTACAATTTCACATTCCCATTGCCAGCTCTTTGCACTCAATCCAGTAACCAGAACCAACCTGGTAACGCAGTTGCAACCACAACCAACACTATATCTGTTGAAGCTGGAGGTAATTCGTATGTCGGATTTAGAAATCAGAAATCATTTAGATTCTTGGGTATCCCTTATGCTGATACCCCTGATCGATTCACTTACTCACAACTTTACTCCCCCAAGGGTCAAACTATCCAAGCAACTCAATATGGAAGTCAATGTGCCCAAGTTGGAGGAGGAAGTGAGGATTGTTTGTTCTTAAATATCCAAACTCCTTATATCCCCAAAGTAGGCTCTCAAAAAAACCTAAAACCGGTTATGTTTTGGATCCACGGGGGAGGATTCACTGGTGGTTCTGGTGCTGATCCATTGAGTGATGGAGGAAATCTTGCATCCAGAGAGGATATCGTGGTGGTCACCATTAACTACAGGTTATCTACATTGGGGTTTTTAGCTGTTCCCGGAACTGATATTAAAGGAAATTTCGGTATTGGAGATCAAATCAATGCTTTGAAATGGACTATTGATAACATTGCTAATTTTGGTGGTGATCCTAACCAAATTACCATCATTGGTGAATCGGCTGGCGCTGGCTCGGTTAGAGTTCTCTTAGGATCTCCGCCTGCTATTGGTAAATACCAAGGTGCTGTTGCTATGTCTAACTTAGGTGGAGGTGTTGACCTTGGGCTTGCAGGAAACTATGCTACTACTTATAGTTCATATTTGACAATTCAAAGTTCATATGAACAAGCAGGCCAACAAATATTTGAATCAGTAGGATGTAACCAGCCTAATATCCTAGATCAAATTGCTTGTCTAAAGCAGGTTGATGCCAATGAAGTTGTTACTATACCCACTGTTGCAAGATATGTTGTACAAGATGGATACTATGTCGACTCCGAAGAACTAATAGTAACCAAGAGAAACCCTGGAACTGCTCATATCAATGTGATTTTTGGAAATGTCGAAAATGATGGTGCCTCTTTCTCTACTTACCCCAAAACACCAGTCACATCTCTTATTAGAGGAATTGAAGAAGCCCTTGGTATTTCTACTGACTATGCTCAGATGGTCATTGATTCTGGATTGTTCCCCTATTATGATACTGGAAATATCACTCTGGATTCATTCAATGTCTCTCAGAGGATTGCTACTGATAATCAATTTAGATGCATTGATCAAGCTACTATATATGCTGGTGCTTCTACTGGAGCATTTAAGTCTGCTTACTACTATCAGATAGAGCGAACCACTCAAGGATATGATCCAAACAATCTTGGAGGTCCACCAGTAACTCCTGGATATCCATATGGAAACCCCAATTTACCATACTTTAAACTACATGGCTCAGATATGCCTTGGGTATTTGGAAACCTGGAAGTCCTTAGAGACGCAAATGACTTGTTCTCTATACAACTAGTGTCTGGCTATTTTGCTGAATTTTTCAAGACTGGTCAACCAAACCCATCCCCCGGATATCTTAATATTCGTGGGTATAAGAAGACTGCTGAAGCTATTCAACAGACAGGGCCCTGGTTTGAAATTAGTGGTAAACAGGGTCCGATTCTACGATTGGACTATCCAGCATTAGCCAGTCCTTTCTTAGATGTACCGCAATGTGCATTCTTGAATTACTCTCTAGACTACTATTTAAGAGGTGGTATTTAAGAGGTGGTATTTAGGAGGTAGTATTTAGACTTATAACTAGTATATTCTGTATTATTAATGAGAGATGAATGAAGACCTGTTATACGATAATTTGTATAATAACCTCAAGGGCTAAATTTGTGTGTCAACATAATAGGTCCCATTTGTCACGGTGAAGCAGTTATTCCAAGAGGAGTTATTCTGCCACTGGGAAAGTACTAGGTGCAACTGGTGCATCTTCAGTAGCAGTCTTTGTGACTCGACTTTCGAGGAGATGCACAAGCCCAGGCCCTCGAGAAAATTATCGTGTTCTGCACTTAGGAGCATCAACAATGCCAGTGCCTTTAGGCTCAACACGCTGAGTTGGATTCAAAAGTTGAGTAATTCGAGGCTTGATTTCTTGGTCAAAGATTTCAACTAAATCGGCTTCTCAGCTGAACCAAGATAAGATAAAAACGTCATGAAAAACAAATATCTTTCGTAACCTTGAATTTTTAACGATTCTTTTCAATTCATTTTATTCTTATAATGAATCCTTTTAATATTGTTCTAATATTTGTTGACCGCTATAACTTCATCCTATAACCTAATCAATATTTCCAGAGTTCAAAGTATCGCCATTTTCTCGTCGTAGAAAATATCAGCAGAAGAATCAATAACTTCAATTATTTTACATAGAAAATTTCAAGGGACACGAATTTTCATTTTTATGTATACTCCATATTACTAATTCTCTGACAAGGGAGTCTCGTCAGAGCATAATGCAGTTACACTTGTTACAAAAAATATTACTACCACTACTTGTCTTTATTTGAAATTTCATTATTCTTTTTCTATCTGGAACAGTTTAAGCGTAATATTCAATCTGGAATAAAATGTCATATTCTATAGTTCTATGGATTCATAGTCAAACTTTAACGAATGTGGTAGTGCGATCAGTAAAAGCCCAGATCCAATTCAGCTACTCGCTTAGACTCCGATATTTCTGACATATCTGCTGAAGACAATTTTGAGAAAACACTCAAGTGCGAACCTATGTTAGTCTCAAAATTATAGCGTTGTAACCCACTCATATGAATTTGGATATCGTCCACAGGACTTAAATTGACAGTTGTATACAAAGCATCATTATTAAAGCTCTAGATGAGACCTCCGGTTCAGCAACTTGCACATAAATAAAAACATACTTTCATCTACCAAATGTCTTTTTATGCAATATAGAATCCAGAAAGTGTTTTACTTTCTGAAATACTAACTTTTCTGAATCAGCACGCGACCGTTTCCTACCTGTACTCCAGAGGCAGCGAAGTATTATGATCATCTGCGGATCAGTTGGAAAATTTATAATACTTCATAAATTTAGAAAGCTTTCGCATTCTACGTAATTTGTTATCAGAGTCTGTCTTGAGAACAGGTATCACAAAATCGATGCTTTTGTTATTTTCCTTACATTTGATTCCGCTTCCATTGAAAAGTGATAATAAAAGGTTTTGGCTGGTAATATGCTTATCCAATTGAATCCAATGTGTCAAGTGAATCCAACAGTTACTAGTAGATGATTTTCCAAAGTGTCATATTTTGGTTATTAAGGATTTCAATTCGCAATGATTGAAACACCGTAACCGGGTTCATAAACTTTTGTTGAATACTGTGGCCATTGGGACACTCTTTGAAGCTGAAAAGAGGGCTCTAAGGTCTTTTCTTGACTTAGTAAACAACGCAGAAATACAATAGACGCTACCAACTCGTCTCTATATCCTGTATCTACCACACTTTGTTGGCACCTTGTTGATAAAGCTTATTCCTACCTATCATAACATTCTCTAATATATCTGCACTCTTTCAAAGATTAGTATGCAGTATGTGCTAGTACAGCCTTAGTGAAATATTGAACACTAACATACCGCTGGTCGCTGGTGATATCAAAAAGAGTAGCCATATATAAGATCTGACTAATAATTTGCTATTGCATAACTGAGCTTGACGTTGGGCGACAGTATAATCATACTTTTTATGAGCAAAAAAGGGTCCTTAACTGAGGAGACGAGCTTTTTCCGAGCAATATCAAGTATAAATAAATATGATTAGTATTCAGGTTTTATACCACTCACATGGAGACCTTTATGGAAGAACGCGAACCAAAGGGGTTTCAAGGTACGACAAAATTCACGGGAGTGCAAATGTCCTAAGATCAAAATGCTCAATTAAGTTTATAATATTGATATCATGCACTGATAGTTCATATATTAGATGGAATAGGTTTGAACCTTGAGTAAATCTCCACTAGGAGGCTATTTCTTGAATTGGTGGAGCAAAGTTATATATTATTGAATCTGTATCAAAACCAGTCCGAAAATACCAAACCAACCACATGCGACTTAAACCTTAGCTAGAATATATCGTATAGTTGGCAATATACCTAGGTTTCTAGCTGATGTTAGTGTAAGGGAAAAATACTCCTTCTCGCCACTTACGAACTCTTTCCTACAGCCACTCAAAACTTTCAACACTTTAATAGCAATGTCAGGATTGAAGTACTCTGTTGTTCAAAAGCTAACTCTATCGGTCATTTGGTTTCAACTTGTGTAGTCTGTGAAGGTGTTGGAGCAGATTCGTTGATGGGGTTCTTTCAGAATTATTAAAGATATAGAGAAACTCCTTAGTGAAATCGATATTGGTTTGGTATACTCTTCCTAATCTTTGAGATAGCCCCTGGATCTTCTTTGTCTTATCTTTTGATTCCATGGAAAATTCGACAATGAGGGTACCTAGTTCCTGCCGTCGCTGATCCCTGCCTTGGAGAGTCTTTTCAATCTATCTGGCCAAGAAATTGCTCTAACACAGTATATAGAACATGGTTTTTATCCAGTTTCTAAATGATGCCGTGATAGCTTGTTTCAACTTCTTATTGCACTATCTGACTTTGGGCTCTCTCTATTTGGCCTTTTTCTAATACGCGCTCTTCTAACCAGCCGGGAATTCCTTGTTAAAATGTTTTTTTGTTTCATATGATAAATATATCTCATAACCTTATATAATTATCAAGCCATCACAAATTGATTCTATTGAAAATTCCATACTATTCAATTAAAATATTTATAAGTTCAGGGGTATCAATCGTATGCAGATGCTGATTTATTTTACGAACATGTTAAATATACGTTAAAGTTAACTTAACGTTAACTTACTGGTAACTGTTAACTTACTTAAGTTACCGGCAACTTACTCTGTAGGCAGTCTTTACCTCCTAGCCCTATAAACTTCCAACTTAAGCTCTGACTAGTCGACAAATGTTGCAAAGCAAAACAATATTGAGTCTCAGGAGTCCAGATTAGCAGCTTTCCTGCATTCTCTGGTTTATCTCAGAGCCGATTGTTTTTAATGCTCTCCTATTGTACCTCACATTCCCACTTACAAACTTGCTATAAAGCTAGATCTTTTAGTCAAAAATTACTAATATTTTGTTAATAGAATAACTTCTGCTAATATTTATATAATTGGCACATTAGGAGGTAGCTAGCTTTCTAGCAAAATTTAGCGTCACTCATGCATAGATCTTGACTTCCTCAGTCCAGCTGTGGATAATCCGAAACATTTTGTCAGAGCAGGACAGTTTCATTTCAATAGCCTCTAACGATACGTCAGCACCAACACTATTTTAGCAATTTGCAACAGCAATATCTTCAAATGTAGCGTTTATTATATTTCCCAAAATATCGAATTGATTGTATAATATGCCAAAGATGGATCGAAATATTAGTACCTCTACAAACCGGGTTTTGCTGCAAGACATAATTATTAACGGACTGGGCCCTGTGGGACAACGTGTTTCATACGGCGGCGCCGGGCAGGGGAGCTCTAGCTAGATACTTGCTTGGCCTAAATCTTATGAAAACTTTTTTAGGTAGGCAGCAGCTATAAATCTCGGACTTATTATTATTTTAACTTGATACGGGTGTGGTAACTGTAACTATAGATATGGATATATAAAACATACCTCGTGGCATAATGTGATTGTTAATACGAATGGTATAGATCCATTTCTATTGGAGCAATGGCCCAGGCTCAACGGGTATAGATGCGCTCTGTCTTCTCACTGTAGTAGAATTAGGCTATATAATCTAGATATCTATAGGGATGACTTGAGAATGTTAATATCTTTTCATTCAAATAAACTTGGTTTCTATATATAGAAAAAAGATTAAGGAAATATTTATAGGAAAGAACTAAAACAGATAAAACAGCATTAAATTGAAAATACTATAATATGTATTTTGCAACCATGTATGGGGTTAGCGGGATTATAAATCTTCATCCTACCCAAGCCATATGTACTCGAGCGACTGTATCCGGAATCCAGATGCCGTGCTATGACTCCTGTGAGTAATCCATTTTCCAGACACCAATAACAGGGATCCTTTGGCTAAGTGAGCAAGTTTGTTTTGAGGTTTCAGTCCTGCATAATTTCTTTAGCCTACAGGCAGAATGTTACCCGAGAATAGTTGAACAATTGTATAAAAAATTTGTATTTGTAACTTGGAGAAACTAAAGACGATAGCGCCTGATGAACAGTGATACTTCTAATGAGCCCGCATTTGTCAAATTGAAAAAGAAAAAAAACCCTCGAATCCGATTTTATTCCCAAGGGGCCTAACGATTTTAGTATGGATCAAAAAAAAAAAATAACAATTAGTTCTATATGCTTGCAGATGGCTTATATGAGAGTTATCCAGCCCATCTGCAGCAGACTGGCATGAATCCTGCAATGATTTTCGTTTGCTATAAGTTTAAGGTCTAAGATTGATTATAGTCAGCAACAGCTATACTTTCAAATAATTAATGACCGTTATTATCATTGGCCTGAAAAAATAGATATCAAACAATATAAAGACCATGATCGGCCTCTTGTTTTGTTGATCCATCTTTACGTTTGTCTGATCATGAGCACTTTAAGCCAAACCTCTATTGACGCTGTCAAATCTACTATCCCATTTTTAGAAAAAAATGGGTCCGAAGTGACATCCAAAGCTTATGAAGTAATGTTTAGGGAAGAGGCATGCCTAAAAGACTTGTTCATTCATTCAGATTCAACACAACCCATCTCACTGTCCAAAATTTTTCTTGCCTTTGCTAAAAATATTGACCATGTAGAAAGATTGAGTGCAGTATTAGAAAGAGTCTCTCAAAAGCATATTTCTTTAAAGATAGTACCCGAGTATTATGCTGTATTGGAAGAAGGCTGGATAACGGCTATTAAAGAAATGCTAGGCAAATCTGCAACCCCTGCAATTCTTGAGGCATGGAGCGAGGCATTTTGGGCTCTTGCTCACGTACTTATCACAAGAGAAAAAGAATTATATAAGCAACAAAGCATTTCTAGTAGGAAGAAGTTTTTCAAGTGGTTCTTATCACCCTTCAAGCTTTCAAAGCAACGAACAGTGAAATAAAGTCCGTATTAATTACCCGTTCTGCAACACCCCCTTGTTCCTCGCTGATCATTTCAAATACTAGATGAGTATCTTAAATAAGGATCAACTGGATTTGGTATGTCAATGGTGTCGCTGCATTCGTCAAGAACAAAACTGTCAAAATTTCCATATACGTTTTAAAGCTAAACTTTATTTTTAGACCCACTAAAGGCTGGCTTCATTCTTTTAGACGACTAACTAAGTTATAGCTATAAAAGTCGCATAAACTATTTTTATAAACTTCTGATTGAATTCCGCTATTTCCAAAAACAGAATTTCTAATTTGGGGATTGGAGTTTTCTGATGTACGCACATTTTCATTAACACAGCAATGAGGATATTAATTAATTAATAAGTAGATTGATAATTTATGTGTTCGCTTATATATATATTTATTACCATCAATTGAACTTTTCATATTCAACTTAATAGCAGCAGTAAATATATCCATAGGATATGAGGATTCCTTTTGCTAATAACTTCATAAGGACTCACTTAGTAGAAATGCACAAAATCTTATTGTGGTTAATCCAGACTAAACCTTATTGTTCCCCAGTAAACGGCTCGTCTAGCTGTTTACACTAGATTGAGCCAATTTGCTACTAGCCAAATAATCCAGCAGCTATTCTATCGTTTTGGCCTTCCACCGCCAGCCAGCGTTAGTTAACCTAGTAGCCCCAACTCTACTATAAAGTTACTGTAGCTACAGGATACTTCGCTCTAGGCACCCTTGTTCAGTGTTGATCAAGTTAGGCTGGTTCTTTTCATCTCGTTTAAATGTCCGATTATTGTTCCGATGCCGAGAGGGCCAGGCCAAGGCGTATTAATTTTCTGCTAACATTTGTCTTGTAAGGTCCAGTCAGTCTCACATATGCGCCTGTTGTAGATATTGGTTTATAAAAGTGATACCTACTTTAGATCCAGTCAATCCTGAAGAAATTATGGCTTCTCTTGGGAAGTGGTACTCAGACTGATGGGCCACTTATTCCTTCCATGGTAAAGAATTTCTTAAGGGTCATGGTAACTTCGAGGGGGTCAGTTAACTGAACTTATAATGCTACTTTTTGATCGCTGGAATCTGCAATGGTGAGCCTGGCCTGAATCCTATTTCCTCCAATAATAGAAACAAAGCCTAATAAAAACTATCCAACATCTACCACTGATGTGTAGTCCCATTTCGGTGGGTCGAGAACCACATTTCTCATTTGATGAAACCTACCATTAATAGAACCTGTAGAGTACACAAATTGAATATAAATATCCTGTAATTCCTATAGAAAAAATATCATCTTCAATAATTCAATAAGTATAGTCTCTCGCTTCTAGTCAAGATGGTTAAAGTTTTGTCCTTGATTTCTTTTTCAGCATGGCTGTTCAGCATCAATGTAAACGCAGAATTGCCTGTTCAACAGCCAGAAGATTTACAAAAACGTCAATATTCGTTTACTAACTCTTCTTCTACTGTATCTACTGCAACTGTTTCTTCCCCTGTCAAGACTACTGTAACTTTGGCTCCTGAAGTCACTACTGTTACTACAGTTGACACCATCTGTCATACTGTCCCTGTAACTACCGTTATTGAAGATAAAACTATGATATATTACACCACCGTAATTGAGAATTGTCCTTGTGTTGTCCCCAAGTCTACTTCTGTTTTAACTACTCAATATACTACTGAGGTTGTTACTACCACTGTTACTGTACCATGTTCTACTGAGGCCGACACCACTTACTATACCACCACTGCTTTGACTACTACAGTTACTAAGCCTTGTAGTACTGCTTCTGTTGTCACAAGTACTCCCGTTAGTACAATCTATTATACTACTAATGTCAAGACTGTCACTGAAACCATTCCTTGTGAGACTTCAGGAACTGAAACTATTTACACTACTACTGTTCACCCCGTCACAACAACAGTTCCTGCTGTTGTCACCGTTACTTCCTACACTTCTCATATCACCAGTGCTACTATAACTACAGTTGTTACTTCAGTCAACTCTGTTTTTACCACTTCCAAGGTCATTGAAACTACTGTATCTGTACCTGCTGGAACTGCCACTTCGACATTGACTGTTGGTCCTCTTCCAACTGTTGTTACTAGCTCTGCTGCAGCTGGCTCATCCCCTGCCACTACTTCTGCTACTCATGCAGCTTCAGGTTCAGAATCCGCTGCTGGAAAGTCTAGTACTGAACCATCTGTTGAACCTGTCAACACCGCATCTCAGCCATCAGTCTTGTCCAATACCAATGGTGCTTCTACTTTGGCTGGTTCTGCTATGTTGTACTTCTTTGCAGCTTTGATGATTTTCGCCTAAATCATTACATTGTGATATATTACTATTATATTTTGTACTTCTTTTACCCCCATTATTATTTTGTCTTCTATTCTTATAAGCTTGGAGCTCAAAGCTCAAAGCTGCTTGTTTAATTTCTACTTCTATATTTCTAGTTCTATGCTTTTATTATTTATTTTTTTTATTTATCTATTTTGCCACTTGTAAATCATACCAGTTTGATAGTGTAAACTCTTAAATCTGGCCAATTAAGATAAGATCCCCCACATATATTACGGGAGTGCCTTATCCACTAACGCTGAAGCGCGTTAGTTGTTGTATGCAGTGGGCAAGTTTCCTTGAAGAAACGATAACGGAGATGAACTATATTAACAAATATATACAATAACGGGAATGCTGTAAAATAAATATTTTTAAATTATCATATCACTGGTAAGTTGGTTTTTGTAGAATATCGTGTACAGTAACTTAAGTTACTTTAACTGTTAATGGATTTTATCCACGCCTCATACAAAGTGTGGGGAGCATGAAGCGGTTCGTATCTCCGCTCGAAACTCCGGTAACTTTAGAAAATACCGGCTGGTTACCATCTACTCAAGAAAACAATGTTTCCGAAAACAAAATCGACTCTACAAATAACCAATCAAATATTACATTAGAAATATATAGGGATTGGCTTATATTGATTATATTTGGACAGTTATAGGAGGTTAGGACAATGTCAGGTGGGGACAAACCAGCAGTATCGGATTACGAAATAATTATCTCGTGGGGGTGCCGCTCTGCCAAGTACAATGTATTCAGTTTCTTAATTTATATAAATATGTGAAGATATAGCAGTTTTTATAACTCTGTACAAACTAAATCTCAAAGCCCTATATTCCAAACATGACTGTGGATAATACTATTGAATGGATCCCTCTTCACGAAACCTTTGGTGCAGAATGCAAAGGGGTAGATTTCTCTAAAGAGCTTACCCCAGATGTCGTCCAACAAATCAAGGACGGTATCCATAAATACGGCGTTGTAGTTTTCAGAAATACTGGAATTGATGATGACAAGTTTATTGAATTCGGGAGCCATATTGGCGAGCTTCGTAGAGGCAAGAATGCTAATGGCAGATTGAAGTCAAATGTTCTTGGAGATCCTAGTAATATTCATACTGATGGAAGAATCGTCCAAAAGGGTGAATTACAATACTTTGTAGGAAAGGCAACTGGAATTTTCCATGTCGACCAATCTTACTATCCTAGAAGAGTTCGTTACACTACGCTTAAATGTACTGTACCTGTCCCAGAGGGTACTGGTGGTGCTACCGAATTCGCTGACAGTAGAACTGCTTATGATGATCTAGACGAAGAAACCAAGAAACTCATTGCTGATAAGATTGGTGCTCATTCTATCTTTGAGAGTCGTCGAAAGGCTGCTCCTTGGCTTAAGACTTTCCAAGCTCTTGATCCTAAAGATTTCCAATTTGGTAAATATCCTATCGTTGAGACCCAAATCCAAACTGGTCGAAAAGATTTGTATCTTGCCGGACATTTGCATCATATTGTTGGCATGGAAGAGAATGATAGTACTGAATTAATCAATAAGCTTTTCACACATGCTACCCAGCCAAAATATGTCTTAAAGATAAATTACAAGGCCCCTGGAGATTTCACAATCTGGGATAACACTGCTGTTCTTCACCGAGCTGGTGGTGGTGACTATGTTGGAAAGTACCCCAGAGATGTTAGAAATCTTACCATTTACGATAACTCTGAGGCCGAATGGGGATACAACGATCGAAATGAAGCTGAAATTGATCCTATGTTCTATATCAGAGCTGCTCATGAAAAGGAGTTTGGTGGTGATACTACTGCTGGTCACTTTAACAATGAAATCTTAGACTATGATTAAATTTAATTTAATTTAAATAATGAGATAATAAACTAGTTGCTATTGATTATTATATTGTTCGACTTAAAAATCGGGTTATAATAACGATAACATTAATTCACTTGATAAATTTTCCAAATTTAAACTATGGTGAGAATCATAATTTCAGCTGTTAATTAGAAACTCGGCAGTCGCTCCGAAACCCCATTTTACCCCACGAATTCTATAACGGATATCAGGTATGGGCTACTTATAATGAAGTTAAAATCTGGGTCACGCACTTACTAATGATAGATATAAATATATAATACCTTTTCAAAATATATTTTAACTAAGACACTACTATTGCTATTGGTATACATATCCTGTTTGTACTTGATGTTGCATGACAACAAGTATTGGACTACAAGTATTTCTTGCTACTACAAGTTTCAAACAACAAGAGCTAAGAAAACAAATGTTAGACAATATTTCAAAAGTAGACTTGGATATCAGAAATCGGATTATCAAATGTTCTTATTGCCTATATCTGTGGTTTATTTCTTAGAAGCTGCGATCTCCTTGGCCTTGCTTAAAGCAACATCATGACCTCCATGTTCATCAAAGATATCGAAACCCCAGTCGACAGGATCATTATATCTAGTGTGGTTATCAAGCTTCTCTAAAGCAGCAACAGCGGATTCTGGTAAAGGACTAACTTCAAAGTTAGCCTTGATTCTAGAAGGAGTGACAGACTTGGGAATGACAACAAATCCCTTTTGGAGAAGGTAAGAAACAAGAATATTAGCAGGGTCTCTGTTCAAAGACTCGGCAATCTTCTTAACTTCAGGAGAGTCAATGACTCTGTCTCTACCGTAAATGTTGTTTCCAAGAGGAGAATAAGCAGTAGGGACAATGTTGTGCTTCTTGTGGAACTCATGCAAGTCACTTTGTAACAAGAAAGCATGAGCTTCAATTTGGTTAACGGCAGGGGGGATCTTGGCAAAGGATAACAACTTTTCAAGCTTGGGGATGTTGAAGTTAGAAACACCAATAGATCTAACCTTACCTTGCTCAACAAGCTTCTCTAACTCTCTCCAGGTTTGTTCTAAAGTGGTTTCCTTGTCGAGGATAATTAAACCTTCAGAATCAGTAGGGAAGTAATCACTACCAGCTTTGAAAGCAACGGGCCAGTGGATAAGGAACAAATCAAGGTAGTCAGTACCTAACTCCCTGAGGGTTTGTTCAATAGCCAATGGAACTTGCTCAGGAGCTTGTCTAGAGTTCCACAGCTTAGAGGTCAAGAATATTTCCTCTCTGGGAACACCAGATGCTTTCCATCCACGTCCAACTTCTTCTTCATTTCTATAGATAGCAGCACCATCAATGTGTCGGTAACCTGTCTTTAAAGCTACCTCAACAGCTTGGGCAACTTCATTGGGCTTGGATAGCCAAGTACCTAAACCGAGGATAGGAATATCATAGCCTGAACTAAGCTTAACAGTGGATTGATTTGAAAATGACATTTTTATTTTTTATAATTTATTAATTTTTCACCTCAATTGTTGGCTTGACAGGTTTATTTATAGGGATACGAGCAACAGCAAGCCAATATTTCAATTGCCCCCACCTGTATAGGTGTGGGGATCCGGCAATATAAATTATATATAATAAGCTACAGAAAGCACCCCCCACATATGCGTATTTCAGTGTGAAACAAATTCTAGTTTCAACAGAAATATATTAAGCAATTTCCGGAAATCATAATGGTTATTTGCTTGATATTTATCATGATTATTCGATATTGTTCAATTGTCAGGTTTGGAGATGATTCTTGATGATTGCTGATGATTAGATGATGACTGATGGTAATTACCTCATCAACAGCGCAACCCCCTCTTAGTACCGCGTCATTGACAAAAATAGACGGTTTAGCCGGTTATAGCCTACAGCAGTTTCTAAGGGTTAACATTCGTAAGCCGTAGTACCGGTAAGGTTTAATAATATTCGGTAGAGCTTCCTACCGGAGCTAATGTCCTTATATATTAATTAACAGCTACTACAACTAATGGCAATAAATTTAGTTTCTTAATTACAACACCTATTTTGATAATTGATTTGAATGCAGTTAATTTTCAATTTGATTTATACATGGAGGCATGCAGACCTGTTGCTGTCAAATCCCTCGGCGTGGATTTTTCCCACAGAACGGAGTAGAATTGACATTAGACGAGACTTACAAAATTAATAAAATAAAGTATATGCACTGACAATTGATTAAATTCAGTATTGAAATTATAATGTTACAGTTCAACTACAATTTATAGTACCAAAAGTAGAAAACAAAAATAGCATTGAAGCATTATTATACGATCTGAATTATAGAAATAAATGATATATATTTGATTCTTCAGGAGGCTCCCTTAGTGTCGAAATGTTTGCCGGTTAATAATATGTATGCACCTAGAGTGCTATCGCGGCCATGACGTGGGGTGACATATTTTACGTTTCTTGTTACACGTATAAAAGTTTTTCAGAAGAGGTCAATAGCCATTAAGACAGGAATACGTTTCTATGTGAAGATGTTTTGTCATAATTGCATAGAATTATATATTATTATATATATGATATTAGTCTGATCAAAGTAGGAGAGCTGTGTTCTTGGTACTTACATGTATATGTATATGTACTCCATTTGGAGCAAAACCCGTAATAGTTATCACTATATTAAGCTTGGGCCCTTGCTCTAGCCACTGCTTAACTTTAATGCTAACTCTTGCGCGTTATTACTGGTAGCTCACTAAATGTTAGAAATTATGAGATTCATCCACATCCACTGAGGAATTAATTAATTCCGGATATACAGTAAAATTAATTTAAATGTTTCCTCATATTATGATGGACAGTCATGTTCAGGTTGTGTCTCCTACTCCGGGTTGGGTCCCTCGGACTCCCTCCCAATGTCAAGGTTAGGTTGCATATTTTCGTATTGAGTATATAACTTTGATTGCATACTCTGTTTACAATTACTCAAAATCATGATTATAGTTGAGAAACAAAAACAGTGGGAATAATCCCTATGAATTGAAAAAAATACGAGGCGTATTTAATGGTAAAATCAAACTTAAATGATAAAGGTATCATAAAAAAAGCTTCTAAGAGATATGGGATACACCCCAAAACTCTAAGAAGGTATTGTTCCTCTGGATCTACTAGTCAGAAGAATGGTCATGCAAGTCAAATGTATTTACCCTGGATAGTCAAGTAGCGATAGCTAAGACGATAATAAAACTTGGAAAATATGGTTCATATCCATCAATTAGTCAGGTTCAATCGATTATAGAAAATCACCGATTTCAAGATGAACTTAAGAAGTCGCTGCAATCCGGGGTTCCATTTTGTGAGGAAGATTGTCCCACTCCCAATCATTCTACTGTAATCCACTTCGTTGATCGCACGGGCCTCCATGCTGTAGTACCAAAAGTTATGGTCACTGAGAGAATCAAATCAATATCTCCTGAGATTGTAAATGAGTTTTTCAGCAATTTCGAAAAACTGAGATCAGAAATTAAGTTAGATTTGTTGTCTAACATGGATGAAACAAGATTTCAACTAGGTGGAAGCGATAAACCTGTCCAACTCATTGCCAGCTCTGATATTTCACGAACTCTAGTTCAAAAAGCGAATGGACCAAAGACAGTAACGGTGAATTAGTCCATTCATCACAATGGGGATTTTACATATCCAACAATTGTCACACATGGGAGAATAGTACCAAGAAGTCACCTGCCTGAAGACGAAGCTGATTTTAAGTATAATATTACAATTATCACTGTCAGGTGATAGCGACAAGTTCAGGATTAGTTAATGCTGGTGTATTTTACGACTGGCTGAAATATGTATATCATCACCAGACAGAAAATATGTTACATCAGATGGATTTCGGGTACTAGTTTTAGATGGCCATTCTGCACATTTAGCATTTCATATCAGCAAACAAGCATTCGAATTGAGGATATTACTATCGCAGCTTCCACCACACTTATCGCATATACTTCAGCCATTAGATGTAGGATTATTTGGACCTTTTAAGCAAACTCTGCATAGACCCTATCGGAATGGGCCTGCTCAGCGGCAAATGAATCCTGGATTATTTTTGTCGTTCTATAAGAAAGCACGAGACAGTGCGTTTGGATAGCATAATATAACACAAGCATGGAGAAAGTCAGAACTATTTCCTTTAGATAGATTGACCCCCTTACTGCAATGGTTACCGGGCTAGTCTGCAGAAGAAACTCTAGATGTTGCTGATGGCATTGGTGAAGTTCTGGATCTTTTAAGTCAGGAACACACGCTTCATTCTTCACCTATTTCTTCACAAGAGTCTAGAAGAGATGCTGAATAAGATAGACTCCTAGAAGCCGTCAAACGAAAGACAGATGAATTGATTGAGAGTTTCGACTTCATCTCAGAGGAGCAGAAGGAGGTATGGCTGAGCTTGGAAAATGTGGAAAGCGAGATTACTCGTATACTTGCTAAGAGAGGTAGGCAAGCAGCAAGAATTAATAAAGCTAAAACTCATCGACTGAAGATCAATAAAGTAACGGCGCCCAATGAAGGCGTTAGGAAGAGCAGACAGCGTTACTATCAAATGAAAGACTTTTATAATGAGTCCAATGCTGCTGAGAATGAATTCTTTCGTATGCATGGCATAATTAATTCCCCTGAAATTATGTACAAATGTATTATCGAGTTGTAAGATCTAGTTTAAACACAAACGAGACTTAAGAACCCAACTGCTTTAGCTCCTCAAGGTGATTTAGAAGTACCTGATCCACCATCAAGTCCAATTACCAATGAAGATTGTATTTTATAGCTAGCTAAATAAAGGTTGCACTATAAGATCTACTAATCAGACTCTCTATAGGCTTCAAAATTATATTCTACAATTGAAAAAGATATAAGGTGGGGTTATGCTGCATTCTCAGAATTAGGCGGAGAGGGACACAACCCGCAGAGGGACTGTAAGAGAACGGATCTGAATTGAAATCGGTTCTCAATATTACCACTAAAAGGGGTGATAATGTTTAGAATAAAGATAAGTATATTATACTCTTAATATTCGTCTTACAAATATTAATAATGTATTCAAATAAAGACAGTTACGAAGAATATTTTATAGTCAAGAAATATAATAATATAAGAATAATTACTTTCAAGAAAGTTTATCTTCGGGGATTACCAACCCAATGGTAACTTCAAAAGAATTTAAAGAATAGTCATAAAATACAGCCGTGTATAGTTATAACGATTGGGTTCAAGAATTTCAAGGTCGATTCCTTACTGGGAGAACTTGGAAAAGACTGTACAGAAAGTGATAGTAACATTAAATGACGGCCCTTACAGATAGGGCCTGAATTTCTCATGTAATAAGGTTTAGAGCCAATCAGTAGCCCAAATATGTACACGGAAAAGCACTAACTTGGTCATAAAAATCGAATCCATTCCATTTAATAGACACTAACCATAAAACGGGTCAAGAATTAAGTTTAAATGGCTAGTTTGAAATGTAGTTAAATTCCTCATAAGATTTATAAGGATAACGAGACTCTCAGTTTTTTAACTAATATAAACCTGGTTCTAGTGTAGATTGAACCATGTCTGGAAGACTTCCTCAAAGGTACTATATGGTGCCAGTTGCCGTAATTCTAGTCTTTATTCTTACCATTGTCTTTACTGAAGCAGATACCTATATATATGACCTGGGCAAACAACTTCAAAACAAGTTAGAACAGGACAAAGATACAACTTCAAATATAGAATAAAGAGTATGTTCATCAGTGGCACCTGTTGTTCAAACAGTTGTTCCCGAGACACCACTTATGAAGGTTGCTTATGCCACTTTACTGACATTGAGATCTCAAAGCAAAGATGTTGAAGATACGTATTTCAATGCAACAAGGGTGATGGCCTATAAGCTACTATACGATGAAAAAACTAAGACAAAGCTGTATATTCCATTTGTCGTTATGGTTATGCCTCTGGTAGCTGACTGGAAGAAGGAACAGTTGAGAAATGAAGGATGTACTGTAGTTGAGGTGGATATGGTAGAGGGGCCTGATGATATTACACCATCAGAAAACCGATGGGGAGATTTGTTTACCAAATTAAGAATCTGGCAATTCCATGATTACGACCGATTGTTGTATATCGATAGTGATATGCTGATTATCAAGAATCTAGATCTTATCTGGAAAGATCAGCGATCGTTCCCCATTAGAACGAGACCAGAAATTCCCGATGTCGAAGGTGAAGTTCCTATGCCTGAAACATACCTACTTGCTGCTAGTGATGATGTCTATGGGTATAACAATCAATTACCTAGACAATTCTCAAAGGTTTTTAATGGTGGATTCTTTATGATAGCTCCTTCAGAAGTATTGTTTCAAAAGTTTATGGATATTATGATCACTCCTGATAAGTTCAATTGGCATCAAATGGAACAAGGACTGTTAAAGTATGTATTCAGACCAGACGGTAAAAGCCCATGGCAACGACTAGAGACTGGTGTTTGGAATGTCAACTGGGCTGGTTATTCTGACTATGGAGATGGTTGTGCTACATTACATGATAAATACTGGGGAGGGACACCGGAAGAGAAACTGGTAGAGCTGTATTACAAAGATCTCAACGATACTATAAATTTTCACAATTAAAGACCATCCAGATAATTCGATGTAGTCTATTTATTGATAATATACATTAATATCACACTATTTCGACAGTTACAACCGAGCCCTGTTGTAATTCAGTAATTGATTTGGAGTTTATATCTGTATATCAAATATTGATGAGCCCACTGCTATTAGAAACTTTTCTAATGTGCTGTTCAACAGTAACTCTAATCTATTGAATACCAACTGTCGGGTATATTCGGCAACGTAACAACATATGAAAACCAATCTTGGGGATATAATTCCGTACAATTCGAAACATGAGTAAGAATAGTGTGGTTTCCCTGAAACCCACTATCCCTTCTAAATTCCTAATTCCTCATGAGAACATATTGTCATGTATCAAATAAATTCCAAATGTAGTCCAGTCCCTGCTACAGGATCAATAAACCTGCCCTCTAAATCAAATTGGCTACACGATTTTATAATGAAAATAGATATTACCAGAGACAGTGGTGACAAGATATGATTCACCAGCACAAGTGACACGTCATATCTATCAACCCATTCATAATGGAATGTGCCAAACTATGCAATAGACACCATATTGACGAACATGCTTAAACCAAGGCCAACTGTCCATCTACGAGACGACAATTTGTCCAACTATCTGTGGTGACGCTTCAGAAAGTTTCCAATTAAAAAGAAAAGACCAAAATTACTGACAGAGTATAGCTATATACAAAACCAAAAGATAGAGAAGTATAGAAGATAGCATGCACCCCGAGGAAGTGAGCCAATGTCATATGAGTACACATTCTTGCCCAATCCTCTCGATAGTAACACAGTGACAATATAACAGGAGACAAACCAATATGTATGGAAAAACCAATATGTATGGGATATTATTGGAAATAATGACTCTTTTATATGGCCATAACCTACCGAGTTTTGGGTAAATATCACCGGCAATATGAGCCAAAAAGCTAGATTGGTCTGTGTACAAGCCCGTATAATTGCTGAAGGTTTGATGGGGTTCCCATTCACAAAATATTCCGAGAGCATTATAAATAAATTCACTCCTATTTTTCCTCCGCTTGCTATAACGTCTAAGTAATACCTTCTAAATGTATATTTCAGGTCGATCAATACCTGAGTGGACGCTAAAGCGATGATACACTACTAGAAGCATACTAATAATCCGAACGAGCTCAAAATTAGACTTTCGACCCATATTTTTATTGTGGTATTAGATGATCTGATAAAAGCGTTTTTACATTAAACATTAATTTGTTGGAAACAGTGTTCAAGAACTAACGATGGAGAATAGGACAATTATGTAATTCCCCCACCTTTTTTTTTTTTTTTTGAGGAATCGACCCCTTATTAACTTAACTAATTAGCAACAACACTTCTAAATTATTGCGCTACGCTCTTCTTCTTTTGGACATTGAATGGTGGCCGATAAATTACAGTAACTAACTTAACTTACAGTAAGTTGACACTCCCTGTAGCCGGTGCTTGAGAACAAGCCAAAGCTGTCATTTTGATGATGTAAAT
>JAJMBN010000190.1:0-29788 GCA_030572735.1 Sugiyamaella mastotermitis
ATTTAATACTCAAAAAAAAAAAAAAAAAAAAAAAAAAAAAAAAAGAAAAGAAAAGAAAAGAAAAATCAATTGAAGAACTATAACATAATTTGAATCAACTAAGTACGGAATGGTATAGCCACTATTTCTTCTCATCAACGAGTTCAGCAGCCACAGTAGCACTAGATTTCTCCGCAGTACTAAAATCGGAACAATACTATCATTTCCTTCAATATATGACCTTTGATTATCCTTTTTAATGACCCGCAATTGATGGAGTACTACATAGGCCATAACCCAGAACATTGCGAAAATAATAATATTGATTCCCAGCATAGCCCTGAATCCATGGTAGAACCGAGGACTTTCATCCAAATTGAAGTCAACATTAGGGGTCCACGCTGCAAACACAAATGAGAAACTATTCATACTTGCTAATGTAATAGCCCTCTCTTCAGGTCTTCAGGATCACTTCTGGCCATATCACTAGCCTAAGTTAAAAACTCATCGGAGAAGAATCTCCAGCAGCATCCTCCATATTATTAAGAGAATATATCCTAAGAAGACAAACAGTAAACAATTTTGACGACTGGTTCTCTGGTAAAATATATCAATAGCAGCAGAACCAATAATTGCACTTGATGCACTGATTACTTGTGCAATAGTGGGAAGTTCATTAACATCAGGAGTGGAATAGTACTCAGCCTTTAACCATACTGCAAAGGCTGAAGAATATTAGCACTATTTGCCAACACCACAAGGTAGAAAAGAACCACCACCTCCATCTACCGAAAACTGTTTTGAAAATTCCCCAGGTCAACTTTCTAGGATTTTTATTACCTGCTTTCTTCATACGAAGTCGAGCAAGTTCCATATCTTTTTCTGATAAAGGACTGATATATTCTTCTAGATTGGGGTAGCCCTGGGAATACATAAAGAGAAGTAGGAATGGTAATTATAGCATCAATAATAAACATCCATCTCCAACCGGATCTACTAGCTTTTCCACTCAAGTGGATCCATGCAGCACTTTGCAAATATCACGCACTCATTGAACCAGCTGCAGAAGACAAAAAGAAGATACCTGCTCTTTTGTGCAATTCTTCAGGCTGAACTTCCTAATGCAAAATGGATACCAGGAAAGGTTGGACTTTCAAACAACCCCATCAAGAATCTAATGGCATATAATTGACGAACACTAGTAACTTGACTTGACGATATTGTAGCAATGCCCCAAAACAACTCACAGAGGGGTAAAAGGTACCATGCATTACGTCTATTTATCCAAATCAATGAGGAGATCTCACCGATACAGTATCCGATTGAATAGAAAGTGTTAAGGTTGTTGAATTGGTTTCCTTGGAAGTTGATCTCTTCTTTCATACCACTAACATATGCATTGGTGATATTAGATTGATCAAGATATTTGTTATAGAAGTTAACAAACCCATATCCAAGTACAAACAGATCTAATTTGAATAAGAGCCATCGTTTCTCCTTGGAATAATGTTTTGGGTACAAATCGAAGATCTTAAACAGCTTAAATGTTTAAAGTGTGACGCTCAGATCTTCGATACTGTTTTCTCAGGCTAATATCTTCTTGAGTGAGGATCAGCTATCTCTGTGCTCCTCAATAAGATTACCTTCTTGGTCAACTTCAGGAACGAAAAAAGGCTTCCAAAAACGAGATGTGATTCTATCCAAAGTAGAAAATCGAGACATTGTCGAAAACTAAAGGTTTTAGAACTGGATTATATAATTAAATTAGGTCGATGCAGATCATTATATAATGGCCGAAAGGCCGTCCAGGACTATAACATATTTTCTTTCAACTGAAAGATTTGTGCATAGTTAGTTTAAAATACTATAGTCTACTTTAGACATGACATTTATTTTGCCCGGTATTTCCACCAATTCAGCTTGTCTTAGCTGGTAGAGTTTTCACTAGATCTCTTGAGATTTCGAGTGTGACTAACTAACAAATGCTAGTATGAGCTGAATATAAGTTAGGGAGAAACCATGGGGGGATTATAAAATGCTCCAGTTACTTATTTAAGGTAGTTACTCGCTCATCAGGACAACTGTCCAGAGTTGACATCATTCTAGAGCTGGGAAAGCAGGGCAATGGGTCAGATTCGCATGCTTAATTGGGTATGAATGCCCAACTTAGTTGACTTCGGCTCATATTACTAACAAAAATACAACATTGTGTGCATATCGGTCGTATTTTACGTTAGCATAAGATGCTAAAGAACTTTTGACTCGTATTCTGTGTTAGGGAAATAAGTTCTTAGTCATGGTACAGTGGAATGATTGTAATTTATTACAGTTAGTTAACATTCTGCATACGGTAGGCGTGTGAACAACTGAAAGCCTCTGTGCCATTGTACTATGAGAACTACTTACCAGGTGTACTCTTTAAAACTGTGACTGATATCGCTTTACCGTCTCATCCTTATGCTTATTTATCTTCAGTGAATTTCGAATAATTGTGAATCTAGATTAGTATATAGCCATTCTAAACAGTTACTCTGATAAGATAATATCAGTCCAGGGATGATATCTATGCCGGTACGGACATAATTGCTTAAGACAGGATATATAAATCGATGTCTGATATTTTAAATGGAAATAGTTAGTATGGGTTATGCTATCTAATTCATGAGTCACTGCGTAAACCGTTACATACGTCAAGTTAACTTAACTTAACTTTATTTGCAGTAGCAGCACTAGTAACCGGTGCCTCAGAATTGAAACCTTAATTGTTTAAATTTTAATTCATCCGCATCCAGGTAGCAGAACAAAATATAGATTCAAACCGAGTTAGAATTGACTATTTCTACTTTAGGAAGGTTCTATTACAGTAATAATCTTATTATATTGATATCTAAGCAATAAAGCCACCTTTATTCTTATATCTGTCGTTAATTAAAAAAAAAAAAACTGCTCTAAAAGCCTTAATTCAGTAAATATTGTAGGACTACTGTACCATCATCCTCTGTACTGCTTCAATAGCCAACGTTGACCTTTTACTATTTTGCAATTATATATCTACGATATTTTGATATCTATTATAATTGATACCTTTATGTCAATCTTGTAAGCCAGCCAGGCTTAAAGAGTTGTGCTAGTATTTATAAGCTTATTCATAGTTAGGTCAGGTCAGGTGCAAGATCATCTCATCTCTCCGATAAATCTTTTTGACTGCCAAACTTACATTAGCCGTAGATATTTGTCCGTTGTTTCCCCACTACTGACGACACTGGCCCGTATAGCGGCTGCGCAGTATGCACCATAGTTAATAACTTATGAGCTACTTACTGTAATTTTCGATATTTTTTATCGATTGCCGTATACCTGCCGGTGGGGTCACTTGAGTGCATAGATTGGTAACACACGATAATTTTGGTTGCGACGATAAAAAAAGTCCAGTAGATATTTAAACTCTCCATAATCCATCCTTTGGGCTTCTTTATTATCACTATTTGTGACATAGCTTTGTTGTTAACCTATCGCTTGTGTGGTGTACAAAACTGCATCAAAAAAGAGAGAAAGAAACGAGATGATTTTACTTGAAGGACCTAAAGATTTCGCAAATGGACCAGTTGATCTGAGCCCTTCTCTCAGCCAAACTGAGCTTATCCAACAATATATGTCCAATTCCTTATGTTCATTACGATCTCAAGACGTAGAGACTATTAGAGCTTTTACTGTGAGTATTTTTGATTATATATTATTTTATTATGTTTATTATCCGTAGGCCTGACGAAACAATCAGGACGAACTTGTTGCTTTGGAAGTGTCGTTCTAGTGATGTAGTCGCTGCGAGACGAGATGCCACCCCGCTTGAATAATATAGCGACCTTTTTTTACTAACTGATTTAGTGTACACTGCTCAACACCGTCTATAGTACCGGGTTTTTCCTACAATTTGCTATTAACCAGGGTTATACTTGTTTATATTTAAGGTCCGAAAAAAATCCAAATGACATTTTGGCCGTTATTACTGGAAAGCTTGAAGTCAACGCGGATACAAGTTTTGCCGAGGGACATATCTACACTTTGGCAGTAGATCCTAAGTGCAGACGCTTGGGGTTGGGTTCCAGGCTTATCAGTGAATTTGAGAAGGAAATGAACAGTCTAGCCAAATCCTCAAGAGTAGCTCTTAGATTTCTCACTTTAGAAACGAAGCAAACTGATTGCAATGCTCAGGCCTTCTATTCCAAACTGGGATTCACTGTGTCTGGAATTAGTGTTGGTTACTACAATGGTCAAGATGCAGTTATAATGACAAAGGTACTTTAAGTGTTTTGTTAAATTCCTATTTATATGATTATTTATTATTATTTATTCTATTTATTAATTCTAACAGAGTTTTCTACATCAGTTATTCGTTTTCAACTGTGATTTTATTATAATTATTATTGCTCTGAATATGTTAATAAGCTATATTGAGAGTTAGTATATGTAATCATCTTATTTCATAGTCCAATGTTAATAATTAAATACTAGTGTAAATTATATTGCCTATTGATACATAATCCAAGTTCTAGTATATATATATATTTCATCTACTATAGGTTTGGCCTGTTTTATTGATCTTTTTGGCCCCTGATGATACCCGATCCCCCTGAATATTTCATGTATAGTAGAATAAGGTCTGGATGCGGACCACTGTGTGGCTTTATCATCTCGATCACAACTTAAGCCCTGTAATATATTCTTCGGCTCTCCGTGCACAGATCTTTTTTTTTTTTTTTGTTTTAATTTAGTAATTGCACAATGAAGCTGGATTATTTGGATTACATCCTGTTATATTCTATTTTAGCGTTTGTGTTGATCGCTCCATATACTAAAGTTGAAGAGTCTTTTAATATCCAAGCTGTGCATGATATCGTTTTCTATGGCACTGACATTTCCAAGGTAAGCACAGTGAAAAACAAGTATGAATTAGCATATAATAACATTAGTATGACCATCTCAAATTTCCAGGAGTTGTACCTAGGTCTTTTGTAGGAGCTCTTTTTCTTGGATTAATCACTAAACCCGTGCAAGTCTTGTTACCTTTTGCCAACAAGTTAGAAGTCCAAGTCATGGTGCGATGTTTGCTAGGAGTATTTAACTCGTTCAGTTTTGTCACTTTCCGACATTCAATTCAATCTCTATTTGGTAATGCGACCTCAAAATGGTTTATGATCTTTGTTTTGTCTCAATTCCATTTACTTTTTTACTCATCTAGAACATTACCCAACTTTTTGGCTATGCCTGCTGTTCTATTTGCTTTCAGTTATTACATTAGAGGCAAGATTAACCTTGCTGTAGCCTTGGTGACATTTACTGCAGTAGTCCTTCGTTCTGAGCTTATAATTCTTTCTGGTTCATTAGCACTGTTGGCTTTGGCTTTCAGACAGGTGTCTTTCTTTTCCATTATCATTAGTGGTGTTAAAGGATTGGTTTTTGGTGGTATTCTTTCTCTTTTGGTGGACTCTTATTTTTGGCAACAATTCCCCATGATTCCTGAGGTCAATGGTTTTATTTTCAATGTTGTCCAAGGAAAATCTTCCGAGTGGGGGGTTGAACCTTATTCCAGTTATTTTACTGATCATTTCCCAAATTTAGTCAGCAATCGTCTTATCCTTGGGTTACTCCCATTGGGTCTTGTGTATTCTAAGGCCAATGGTCCTCTACTCAAAGACAATGAACAAGAAAAGATCCTTGCTGTTAAGAGACTGAAAATGATTGCTCTTGCTGGTTTGCTTTATGTATTGATTTACTCTCTTCAACCTCATAAGGAATGGAGATTTGTTGTTTATGTCCTCCCTATTATTAACCTTGTAGCTGCTGGGGGTGCTCTTTCTCTACGAAAATACAACACGGTGATTAATAGCGTTGCTATTGTATTATTGGTTTTATCTACTTTCATCTCGTTTGGACTCTCTGGACTCAAGTTGACCCTTTCTAGTATGAACTATCCTGGAGGAGCTGGTCTTGATGCGTTCCATCATTCTCTAGATGTGCGAAATATTACTAAAAACTGGCCTTCCGAACCAATTGTAGTCCATATGGATATTCCTGTGTGTATGACTGGAGCTTCACGATTTGGCCAATTGTTCGACGGTGCTAGGGCCAATACATCTGCCACTGTAATCTACGACAAAACTGAAGATGTTGCTCAATTACAAGCTATCTGGTCTACATTTGATTATTTTATTGCATCTATTGATGCTGACAGTACTCCACTTCCTGTTCCAGAAGGTTACCACTGGGAAAAGATCTCTACCATAAAAGCTTATGACAGTTTAAATTTGACCCCATTACTACAATTAGCTTCGACAGCAAAGAGCAATCCTCAAGTTTTTGTACAGGATTCTTTGAATTATCTTCTTAGTGTATATGAAAAGGGCCAAATCTGGCCCTTCATCAGATACTCGTTTGCCACTTTGGTGAGTACTAAAGATGCCGTTTATATTTATGAGAAAGTGGCTGATACCATTAGTTAAAAAGTGAAAGATAGGACTGCATAGATTTATTTTCCTGTATATATAGAACTTAATGAACACAAAATATTAATATTCTTAGCATAGCTTTGATGGCATTGATTACTGCTAATTTTCCTACTGTTACTTTTAACATTTAGAATCTTATTTATTTCTGTATATATTAGTGTTGAGTTAATTTAATTATATGGCTATGGCGGAGCATACTGTCAAACGGTCGTCCTCGCAAAAAGTCGCAGGTGGGTCCAAGCGGCTTAAGAGCTTAACTCAACCTCTTTTTAATACTGAAACTCGGTTTATTCTGATAGTGGAAATGGAATGTCCAGCGTGTGCAACTTACTGAACTTATCACGAGTTTGACCTCTACACTGCTATCAATTATCTATCAATTGACAAGTCTAGATAACCAGTTGCATCATTTTTTCATAAGTAATTTACGTTGTATCCTATTGAAAATGGCAGCTGGCTTATATGATGCTATTCCAGAGTAAGTTGTCACCGGTTTAATTTTGCAATTCCGATTCTAAAAATGTTCAGTAATACTAATAATGTAGGTCACTGGAGAACGAGGTGGGTGAGTCCATTGATGCTCGAAACTCTAGTATTAGTACCTTTAAAGAATTGGGACCTCCAGATTTAGTCCATTTAACCAAATCATATCCCAAATCTACTGGGAAAGGTGCTGGTACTTATCATTTTGTAACTGGAGTCGACACTTCAAGTTCTGCTTCGGTAGCCGCTTATTTAAACACCCTTACATTCAAGCTGGGTGAAGATCAATTATGGTTTGGAAAGCATCCTCTTTGGAAGATTCATTCGGGTATTTATTGTTCTTATAATGCATTTTCTAGAATTGATGTGAGAGTCATGGCACAAATCCCTGGTTCGGTTGAGTCATATGTAATTGATGAATTTGGAGATAAACGACGTAACAACAGCGAGCAAGTCTGGACTGAAACATATTTAAGTGCTATGCTTCGGTCATTATTATACTCTGATAGTGAAGCTTTACAGCTTAATAGTTATCGAAGACTTAGCCCAATTACAAGTGAAGAAAATGCGGCCAAATTTTTTGATGCCTGTAGAAAGCTTTTTGCTCAAGGTCCTAAGTTGGGTGCAGTTTCAACTATCCAAGTGCCTAACATTACTTCAAATTATTTGGTAGATGGATTTTTAAAATTTGTCGAGCTAACTAAGCTTTTTGATGAAGCTTTAGATGTTTTGGAAGAAGTTGCTCAAACTGAACCAGAAGTTGTAACTGTTATTTGTAAAGTATTACTGCTCAAGAATGACGAAGTAGCAGCAGTCCAAAGGCTTAATAAAGCAATCCTTGCATCGCCAAGGGATGCATCTTTACTTGAGTTACAAGCTAAATTTTGTCAAGATAAGAAGAGATATGATTTGGCTCTAGACTCTGCCATTCGAGCTGTCAACTCTGCTCCTTCAGAGTTTTATACCTGGTCAAGATTGGTTGAAGTTTATATCAAGAAGGGTGATTATGAGCAAGCACTTTTAACTCTTAATTCTTGCCCAATGTTTACATACCATGAGATTGATTCCCAACGAGTCCCTACTCCGAGCAGAATCCACTACCCATTGCCAACTACTGGAGTTTTAGAAAGTATTTGGTCTGTTGACCTAACTACTGATAATGAGCTCAGTGACCCTAGCTTGTTAAGATTACATGCTCCTACCTTGAGAGCAACATTTGCCAAGGCTTATGATCATTTAACAGAGATAGTAGCCTTAATTGGATGGGACTCACTTCTGAAGTACAGATCAAACGTGTTTGTCATGGAGGTTGAATACAAAAAAGAAAAGAAAGAAAGACAATTATCTTCATCAGCTTCTATAAGAGCTGCTAGCTCTTTGAATGGTAATGCTGAGGAGGAAGAAGTGGTTGAAAAGCCGCCAGTTGCTACTACTGCAGGTGCTGAAGATGAATCTGAAAAAGCCATTAATAACGGTTCGGCTGTTGTCACTACTAATGGAGACGTTGAAATTAGAAATAAAAGACTGTGTGAACGATGGCTAGATAATTTATTTATGGTTCTCTACGATGATTTAAGAGTCTATACTGTGTGGAGAACTGAACTAGTACACTACGAATCACAACAACTTCCATATGAAAAGAGTGCATTGGAATGGGAGATTCTTGGTATGGTAGCCCACAGATTAAAGCATCAAGAGGAAGCTGTAGATGCATTCAAGCGCAGTATTAAGGCTAAATTCTCTCACCGAGCTATGACAAAGTTGTTGGAGTATTATGTTCAAGAAGGCAAACCATTATCAGCTAATAATGTATCTGCTTCAATTGATTCAATTGTCCAATTGAGTGCATGGAATCATAGATGGTATACAGAGTTTTCTCCAAGGTTGATTATTGCATTAGAAAAGGCTGTCAGTTATGACGGATTAGTTAAAGCTAGAAGTAGCGTGGAGGCCAAGTATAGTCCTCAGGGCATTGTTGATTTAATGGCAGATGTATTTGGTACTTTGGAATTGTTTAAATTGCCAGGAACCGAATACTAGAAAGTCAATCTTTATATATATCATATATTTTAACTCATTTTTATATATTAACTATGACTAGATAGTAAGTAGGTTAAAGTAAGAATGACATCAAAATAGTAGTCATTGAAATTATTAAACTTCCACGCAGATAATATTTGTTTGAGTCTGAAGTTGAGCCAGTCCGTCGAGAAGAGGTAGATGATGATGATGTAGAGCTCGTTTCCGAAGAATTGGTGCTATTGGTAGTAGTCGTTGCACTACTAGTACTACTAAGAGTTGTATTTGGATTACCGAAAACCGACTCCCTAGATGCGGTTGCAGTTGTGTAAAAAGTAGCGGTAGATATTTCTGGGGAAGTTAAAGTAAGACCGCCAGAGGTGGATCCAGATTCCAAAGAAATAGAGTTAATAGGGGAAGCACTCTCAGAAGCACCCGATTCAAGTCCACTTGTAGTGATAGATCCCACAGATACCTCGGTCAATGTTTGGACGGGATTTGTCACAGTAGCAATACTGACTAAACTTTCAGTCAAATACGAGTACTCTGAAGTCAAGATAACTGTCTCAGTATTTATTGGTAATACTGACTCAGAAGCACTAGCTCTAGATGATATTCCAATCTCAGATTCAGCAGCTTCGCTTAGATCATTTTCAGTGATATTGTTACCTGCATCATCAGCCTGAGGACCTTTTTTCATACGAAGAACGAGTTTGACTTGAACTGGAACATTCTTCTTGCTCTTTGGTTTATCAGATGTTGAAAGATAGTAGGAATTAGGACCATGGTGTTCACCTGAGAACGGAATAGCATAGAACTCATTTTGGCCAGAAAGAACCAAATTCCCAACTTTATCAACAGAGACTTTTCTCTTAACATTGCCGTTTGTTCGTCTTCGCTGTCTTTTTTTGCCAAATTGATCTCCACCACCACCACGTCCAATTACCAATCTATTATATCCGTCTACTGATATTTCTCGTTGTCCAAGTCTATCAAGTCTATATTCTTGGCCAGTTTCGGAGATTACCAATAAACCATTACTGATTCTCACATTGTGATTGTTGAGTTGGGGATCTGATGACTCTACATACAGATAAGAAGGGGTACATAGAGCCAGCTGTAAAGGAACAAAGCAAATCAATAGGGTAGATAGTTTCATGATTTGTATTGATATTGAAATCGACAAAGACTGAGATGTCAACTAATATACCTTTGAAAAGATAATCTAATAAGGTGTATACCTTTTAGACTAAACGAGTAACTCTTATAGGACTTGCCATATTGAGCCATATACTCTTATTTGAGATTAAATTGCATTGGACCATTGGTATACTTTAATCTTTTGAAATCTGTGTACTGTCCCTTAAAGTAGCTTCAGAATTGGGAAGCTTCAGGTTGTAACCTATAGAAGCAGCGCTTTTATTAAAAAAAAGTTAATTGTAACTTCCAGTTTTGTAGCTGTAGCAGTGACTTGATAGCACTCAGTAGAACCTAAACAGATGATTTCAGTCATTTTCTGATTTTGAGTATTCAAATATACAAATCAGTTAGAACTTAAGGGCCTAACAACTCTATTAAATAAATAGAAGCTCTTCTTTAAGATAGAATCGCTGATTAACGGTTGATCTGAATATGTGCGGCGGTAGGCAGGCCAGACCTTCCGCTGTCACCGATAAGTATGAATACATGAGATAATGCACGCGTGCTACAACAACACCCGCCTAATTTAATGTGTTAAGTCAAGTTAACGTTAACAGCTACCTTTGTTACTAAAACGACTCTCACATCATAGAGCCGGTCCAAAGACTCTATTTGACAAACCACATTAAAAATAAATAAATAAAACTGGTCCCAAAGGATTAGAAAAATATATATAGTTTATTTTTTTTTTCACTGATGAAAATTTATTACTAAAATAAGCTAATTATGACCCTCAAACTTAAAACTAGGATGGATAATCATAACTGCGGTTTTAGATGGTATTGGTTGCGATAACGGCAATTTAAATACAATCGGCATAGCCCAAACTGGAGAAATCCTCAACAAAATCCTACCATAACAGATTAGTGTAATCTTTGGACCAAAATGCCGTGATAGCGTGGATTTGCTAAATGCTACGTTGAGGCTCATTACTAGGCCGGAACTTCACATGTATCTTAAAGATATACGAGTTACACATAGATAACACTGGTGACCACTAACCAGTTAAACTTGACTACGATAGGGAATTCCAAACCAGCTATATTATCCTTTGTAATAATAATATATAAAGCAGAAAGTAGCTGGTATAGGTAGATGCGTCAACAAAGTTATAAAATTAGCATTGGTGCTGTGATACCCGCCCTAAGTTAATTAATTTTTTATCCGAGATCATTGCACTAAGTGGTTAAACAAGTAGGTTGAATTATGTGCTCAATATGACTCTTGCGAGAGGCAATATTATTGAATCGGTGGTGGCGAGGGGCTAACAGGCCATAATCAGTAACTGGGTACCCTAATCTAGGTCATTGTTCAGGTGATAGTAGCAGATAAGACACAGAATGGCCGTTACAGACAGGGAGTTTTTAATTGGCTTGGATCAAAGACAAAAATGAAAAAAAAAAAAAAAAAAAAAATCGGTCAGAACAAAAGTAGAAGTTTCTAGAAGATTATAGTTCATTATTTAAAGAAAAAAAATAATCAAGTTAAAAGAATTTCCCGTTTAACTTTAGTAATTAAGATGACATGTCTGTAAGCAAGCGTCACATCATCATCGCCGCCCTGAGGATAATAACCCTTAAGGCACCCATTTTTGGTAGCATCTTACCCTGGAGAATAGGTTAGGCACAGGGCCTTATTTAGAAAGATAGCAGCAGCAGCATGGCTATGGGGCATAACTTATCGTTGTTTTAAGGGACTACTAGCTTTAACAAGATCTGATCTGTTGACCCAACCCATTTAGACTATATAAGCAAAAGGTCCGCCGGCCCCTCTTAAACTTCCTCTATCAGTTTATCTCTTGGTCTTTAAGATTATTAAAAGGTCTTCCTTATCAGCTATTTTTCATAAGACGTATTATTGAATAGCTTGATAGTTTTCTAGATTTAATTGGATTTGGAAACCTAGATTGAGAGAAGAACAAAATTCCCTTATTATTATTCTGTTGTTGATTCTGCATTTGTTTTTATTTTTTTCTTATATCTGTAAAGTATCATATCATTATTAGTTATGAAGCTCTTAACAATTGCATCTGCCGCTATTCCTTTAGCTACTCTTGCCTCTGGCTTGGTTATTCCTCATGATATCAGTGACGTGGAAGCTTTCCACCGAGCTGGTAGTTCCAAGTCTAATCATAAGGCCGTTTCAAAGGGCAAAGCTAAGGGTATTGTTGAATATGCACCCGGTGCCAAGCCTGTTGATGGTGCTCCTCTAGTTGTTTCTGAGGTTGCTGCCCAGAACCTTATTGAAGATTCTTATATTGTTGTTTTCAAGGAGACTGCTAAGTTGGAAGAGGTTGTTGACCATCGATTGTTTGTTCAAAATGTTCATGAGTCTGATTTGGCTATGCTCGTTGCCAGTGGCGAGCCCCACGCATTAGGTGAAGATCACGGTTTCAAGCATGAGTATATCTTTGGTAACAAGGTTTTTGGTTACTCTGGTAAGTTCCTCAAATCTACTGTTGATGCTATTAGAAGCCATCCTGCTGTTGCATTTGTAGAACATGACTCTAGAGTATTTGCCACTGATTTTGCTACCGAGAAGAGTGCTCCTTGGGGTCTTGCTAGAGTCTCTCACAGAGAACACTTATCTCTAGGTTCTTACAACAAGTATTTATATGATGATGAAGGTGGTGAAGGTGTTACTGCATTTGTTATTGATACTGGTACTAATATTGACCATGTCGACTTTGAGGGGCGTGCCAGCTGGGGTAAGACCATTCCTTACAATGATATTGATATCGATGGAAATGGTCACGGTACTCACTGTTCCGGTACTATTGCTGGTGGTAAGTATGGTGTTGCCAAGAAGGCCAATATTGTTGCTGTCAAGGTTTTGGGAACTAATGGTTCTGGTTCCATGTCTGATGTTATCAAGGGAGTGGAATTTGCTGCCGAGACTCACATCAAGAACTCCAAGAAGAAGGGTTATAAGGGTTCAACTGCTAATATGTCTCTTGGTGGTGGTAAGTCTCCTTCTCTTGACCTTGCCGTCAATGGGGCTGTCAATGCTGGTATACATTTTGCGGTAGCCGCTGGTAATGACAATGCCGATGCTTGTAATTACTCTCCAGCTGCTGCTGAGCTTGCTATTACTGTTGGTGCTACTGCCTTGAATGACGATAGAGCTTACTTCTCTAACTGGGGCAAGTGTGTAGATATCTTTGCTCCTGGTGTTAACATTGTTTCTACTTACACTGGTTCTCCTAATGCCATTGCTACCTTATCAGGTACTTCCATGGCTTCGCCTCATGTTGCTGGTTTGTTGACTTACTTCTTGTCTCTTCAACCTTCCACCGACTCTGAGTACGCTACTGCTGGTGCCGTTACTCCTGCCCAACTTAAGAAGAACTTGATTTCTTACGGTACTAAAGGCATTCTTAATGATCTTCAAGAGGGTTCTCCTGATATCCTTGCTTACAATGGTGCTGGTCACAACATCACTGAGTTCTGGGAGACTAGTTACACCAAGGAGGTTGAGCAAGAGTCTAGCCTCAACATCTTGCCTATTGACATTGAGATTCAAGAAAGCTTGGACAAGGTTTTTGACAAGGTTGAGGATTTTGTTGAAGATCTCAAAGCTGGCTTGGGTCTTGATTTCTAAATCCTCTGTTAACCTTTTTTTGTTTTTTTTTCTTTTGATCATGACATGATTACGATATTAGTATATTTTATATCCCTTAGGTTATTATTATTAGTTCTTTATTAAATTATATTAAATTATATTAAATTATATTAAATTATACTAAATTATATTAAATTATATTAAATTATATTAAATTAAATTAAATTATATTATATTATATTATATTATATTATTTCGTACGAAGGCATTTAGTTATTATTTTAGTACCATAACATACATTAATACTATTTGGCTGTTAACAATACATATAAATTAAAACTATCTATTGCTTTTGTTTCTTAGCAGGGGGCTTTTCAGAATCATCGTCTTCTTCAGGTTCTTCTTCGTCGTCTTCAGCCTCTACTTCAGCCTCTTTTTCTTCAGCCTCGTTTTCAGGTTCTTCGGCATCTTCCTTACCTTTGTCACCTTCAGGCTCTTCAGCTTCATCATCTACTTCCTCGGGCTCCTCGTCACCTTCTGCAACTTCTTCTTCAGGTTCTTCAACTTCAGCGATCTCTCCTGCAGGCTCCTCGCCGTCTTCTCTTTCTTCTTCTTCTTCTTCTTCTTCTTCTTCTTCATCATCATCGACTACTTCACCATCTTCTTCATCAGACAAAACTTCTTCATCGAATTCTTCATCAGAAGGTAGGGCCTACCTCATTAATAATTGCTAAATTGTATCAATTAATATTTATACTTACGTCCAATTCGGCATCAGGGTCTCCTCTTCTAGATCTTGGTGGCATTGTGATAAGTAGGCTCGCTTCTAGGGCAACCGAGTTACAGCAAATCAAGCAAACAAAAAAAAAATAAAATAAAAATAAAAAAAATTCAATAAATAAATTGAATTGAGTCAAAACAAGTCAATTTTGGAGCAATTGAATCTATTGAAAGCTTCTAAGTTTTAAAACAAGCCAAAACAATAAATATTGCACGCGTAGTTGGATCGATAAATTTCATTGCTGGGAATTGACTTGCTCTTAAATGGTCTCGGTTCCCGACATGCTGTTAGCAAGAAGCATCTGGCTCAAGTAGCAAGCGGCCGAACAAACACTTGGCCTGACATACTTGTCTTGCGCCCTAACTAAAGCCCACTTTGGAAAGGTTAACGGGTAAAGTGGCCTGGACTGAGAGCATTCACCAACTGTGATTTGAATTACGTTGCCTGGACCAGTTACTACTACTAAACTCCAAGAGCGGGGAGCCTATGGGACGGTTACCGTTGAGCCGGACCGTTAAATAGGCGGCCCCATAAGGTATGTTTTGGTTTATCGATAGATAATGCTTGGTCAGGACTATCCTAGCTACATAAGCTAGTTAACCCAACCAGTTACACTGCCGGTCATAGAAACATGGACATTCAAGCAACGCATAAGTTGGAGGCCCGTTGAATGCTGATAATGCGCGTGGCTGGTGTAGATCTTCAAGTAGGCGCGTATATTGTGCCGTTTTTCCTAATTGAGCGGAACGATTGCATTATTTTGTTGGATTGATCATCGATAATGAGTGAGGCTCTTGAGAAGGATGAAATTAGAGTTGACAAAATTAAAACGACAACGCGTTTTAAGGTTCTTTGAAGTACATGTATAGAATTTTGGCATTTTAGTTTATGAAAAATTTGATGACTATAACTATGTATAACTTGGATTGTGAGTTTAAAGGTTTAACCCAGACAGTACGTTATGAAATTATTAATTTAACTGCTGTTTAGCATTAATCTTTGAAGCCACTTGATTAATATTAGAATAGATATCTATAGTAATTATTTTATTATTAAAATATTAATATCTTAAATATCGACTTGTTCATGGGATATCATTATAATAGCATTGCTGCTTCTAATGCTTGTTGACCGATGTCCGTTACTAAAGCTTTGCTGCTTTAGACAAGAATTTCATTGATAATTGATGTTCCACATAGTATTATTAGATCACAATTCACAATATGAATAATGATTCTCTAATTTCTATTAGTATCAAACTCAATCACTGATAACCGAAGTATTAAATTATCAAATATATACAAACAGACAGTTTTCAAACATTTAAACTGGAATTAAATCAAAATAAAAAAATTGAATCAGAACAAATTATTATTCCAAGTGAGGAACTCGATCAATTATCAATGTACTATGACTGGACCTAGCGTTTGAATTTCCAAAGTACCTATTTATCCAACTAATAATTCTGACTCTATTTATAGTTAAGCCATTGAAATGATCTCTTTTCTTTGACTACTTAGGTTAAATATGATAGATAAATATTGATACAGTAGTACATTTAGTGCATCCCAGGGGGCGTGGGGCGTAAAATTCTGCATCAGACACAAATTATCCAACTATAACTTATAAGTTAATATTGATACAGCACATCAAATCCAATACCAAAAATCCTATACAGTCTATTCACATACAATATTAATATATTAATTCTGATTATCAAAAATGCACCTTGTATAATCAACTGAAAAGTATCTCAATTAGCCGGGATTACAGTGTTGATGGTGCTGGTATAGGCTGCTTAACAGGCTGTGAAATAATTGGGGTGGTGGAGTACGCCTTATAAATGCACCTAACATTGTGCTTTCATGTACTAACTTTATGCATTCATCAGAAGAATCCCATGTTGGCGCACATTTACAACTTTATTTTCAAGTAATAAAATCATCCATGGGGCCTTAGGATTGACAGAATGAATAATTGTGGTAGCAATGAAACGTTATTATTTGCTGTGCTTTGAGGTACGCAGAACTACTACTGCCTTGATATTTCCAGTTACTATTTTCACTTTACAACAATCTACTATTAAATAATATAACTGATAAAATAGACCAGAATATAGCATATTGAACCTTTTAACCATAAATCTCCAATATATCTTATTACCGAAGGTATTATTATTTTGGTCTTTTTTATGTAAATAACTAATCATTGACACATGCAACTAGGATGCACGGATCACCACCACTAACCTGACCACTGCCAGCCTCCGATTTATATAACATTGACTTATCAAAATATGCACCAACCTTGGTAATCCTGTCAAGCCAGTTCCAAACTGTGGTCCTATGTTTTTTTTTTTTTCCTTCTATAAGCTTTTATTGGTATAAATGCAAATTAACGCCCATTTTTATACTCTCTCTTCTTGACATAGCTGACAGTTTTGTTATGATCAATCATGTCGGCAGACAGCATTCTAGATGAAGTGTTTGTTGACCCAAAACCCGACACTAAGATAAACAAAGCATTCAAAACCTTAAATAAGAGAGTTGCTAAAGTTGGACACACAATTTCCAGAACTACTGGTATAGTTGATCAGGATCAATCTGATAGTGAGAGTTTAAACTACAAAGGATCTGGCACTGAGCAAACGGTTCGATCGAATAATTCCCAATTCAAGGTAATCCATGATTCTTTAATACAGCATGATTCCGACTTTGATTCTGAAGAAGAAGATTCTCATATAAGGCATTCGACTATTCGACAAGCTATTTCTAGAAAATTAGATAATGACTACTATGCTGACGATGGATTCAAATTAAGGAGTGTAGACGGTGGACAAACTTATGAATATGAGCATAGACCCCAGCAGCAACTCAATCGTCCTCAGCTGTACCATCATCCACAACAACAAGGGTACTATTATGATAGTGCTGGAGCAAATGGTCTGGCGTTTCCTCAATATGATAATTATTACAGCTATGCTTCCAATAAAAGCAACCGATATAATTATCAGTCAGATTCGGTCCATTTTCAAAATCAACACCGAACGCCTCTAGATTTGTACAAGCGCCGCCAGGGCCAAAGGCCTGCTGGGCCTAGGGATCGCCGGTCAGGAAGTGCGTTGTCCTCGTCAACCCACAGATATAACCAATCGGAAAATTATATAGCCCCGAATAGCTTTTCTTATAGCTATTACGATGACGTTGAACGAGAGTTACACCGTCGTAAAGTACAAAGAGAAGAAGGAGCTAAAAAGGATCAATTCTGGAGATCTTATATTAATACCGACGACGATCAGGATAGCGATTATATGAACCGTTCTTCTGACGAATCTCCCTTAATAGAAGAACCTATTCCTGAACCCCCTGAATCTAAACAATCAGTTGCCCCTGTTTCAGCCTCAACAACAACAACAACAACAACAACAACAACCCAGCGGATTTCTTCTTCCTATTCTTCTCCTGCTAAATCGGCAATGTCTTCAAACGGCACCAATGCCAATTATTCCAAATATTCTGCCAAGGGCATTTTCGATAGGTTAAAGAAAAATAAACCAAATCCTGCTTCTAGTACAATTGCCCCCAATTCGACTCATCCTGAAGAAGATGCTATGGTCACTCTTAATTCACCATTATTGAGACCCCCATCAGTTCATTCGTCCAGTATTCATGACTTCCATCAAGGTTCTCCTGCTATGAGCTCTCCTGAGCCCTCATCACGACATTCTTCCAGAACTTCTTCTTCTAGGCATAGCTCTGCTTTGTCTGTGATGTCGCCCTCTGTGGTATCATCAAGAAGTGGGTACTCGTCAAGGTACTCTAGCTCGCCAAAATCTTCAACAAGCTCACCAAAGTCATCTAGAGGGTTTGAGGCCGATTCTGTTGCATCTAGGTCATCAAAATCATCCAAGGGTTCAAGAACGTCTCATCATTCGAGTCGATCTAGGCATTCAGAGCTTGAAGCTCATCGTAAATCTGAACAGTCTCAAGATACCCAAGAAGCTGCTGGCGGATTGGCTGCATATTTACCATCATTTAATTTAGGTATTTCTGATACTGTCGAGGCTACTAAAGCCTCTGTGGGAAACTGGGTTTCTTCTGGTTATAATTCGCTAGCGTTACCAGCAGCTCTATCTGAAGGATTAGCTGGTTATTTTATGGCCAAATCTGGAGAGCCGTCTAAAGTATCAGAACCAGAGCACAGTCATCATGATGATGAATCAGATCGATTAAGCATTGCTTCCCACGGATCTCGAGCTTTATCTCATCGTACTATAGCTTCTCGTCGAAGCAAAGCATCATCAAAAAGCTTGGCATTATCGAATCATACTATCACTCCTTATGTTAGGGACAATCCAGTCCCTGAAGAAGACGAATTTGATTCTGATAGTTATGATGCAGGTAAACTAATGATCGATCACAGCAATACTAGTCCAGTTCGTTCAGAGTTTGGGGATGATATTCACAGGCCATCTTCACCTCTAGAACTATCCAAAGGACAAAGGCGATTCAAAAAGACTATGGATTTTCTATTCCAAAAGGGAAAGGACGATGGAGCTGCCCCTGGATCTCCAGGTGCTCAAAGCAAAGTGCTAAGTCACAAAAATTCCGTCGATCCTCTAGGGAGTAAAAGTCTAGCCAAGTCTATCAGATCTTTGAAGAGTAATAGATCTGCAAGATCAAGTCACCATGGAAGCGAAATAGTTGAAGAGGAAGAACCTGAGTCTGGTACTGAATCCGAGACTGTCCCTGAAGTCCACTCTGAGTCTTTCTCAATTGAGCCCATTATCAGTTGCTTTGTAGATCTATTTAGGAATTGTGCAAGAGTATCATTCATTCTTCGACCTGTTGATGCTGTTGCTGATGCTTTCCCTTCTCTACAGAATGTGGTTGTCATTGTTGAACTGATTCTGTTTATGTGGTTATTGTATCAACTCTCTATTATCATTGAAACAGTCACCACTGCTGTTAAAACCTTTTGCATGCCTGTTATTATTATTTGTCGTATTTTAGGACTTACGTGATGAATCAATTATTATTTATTATTATATAGTTAATTTTATATCTGTTTATGACTTATATTTTTATTTTTATTTTTTGTTTTTAATTTCCGACTATGTCTCACACCTAACCCTGATATAACGCATTGCATCAACCTTATTTTTCTGGGGGTAATCTGTTTTGATTCTGTAATTGATAAATTGGTCCTGGCATTGTGTTTCAAAATGGTTGTAATTGCATGTTGATATATATAAGCTCTCAGATCAACTTTTGAAAAAAATACCTTTAGACTGAAATTAGTGCTGCAATTAATATTCCCGTACGGTGATAGCTTTGTGAGCACTGCTATATTGACAGACTAATTCTGAATATTCAGAGACTAACTAAACTACAAAATAATTATCTAGCACCACTGCTACCCATGGAAAAAGATAAATCTCTCACTAATATACTACAGTTAATAATATTTTATTATCATCAAAATGGTTTCGCGCGCTAATGATTGTTCTTGGTTAGAAGTTTTTGGAGGTCGTCTTAGCTAACATGAAACCTAGACCTGCCACGTTCCAGCAGTAGTATATCCACTCTGAAAAAGATGCTATATAAAAAACTCCAATACCTATAATCAATCCATCACCAGCCAAAATGGGATTAAGCTTCTTGCCAGGAGAACCTAATAGCCTGTTAAATGCTATTGACTGCTGTGTATGGGGGGATATCCGATTGATTGTATGTTGACATATATATTTATGATTTGTTGTTTGACTTGACTAACTTTGCTTAAGACCTACTGTTCAGGGAATAACGTTATAATTCTTCAGGATAGAGGTGCTCTTTTACAGACCATTTATTTACCTCAGGATGGAAATGCAATTGCTATTGAAAGATCTTCTGGCCAAATTGCTGTTACATATGGCAAGTTTGTTCAGGTATTCAAACCAGTGGTAAATTTTGACAAGCCTCCGCATTGGATAGAACATACCAAAGTTCAAAGTGAATCTACAGCAACCGTCATTACTAGTATTTCCTGGAGTAGTAAAACTGAATTGATAACAGGATCTGAATTTTTGGAATTATGGGAACTACCTGAACCTGACGATCTCCGAGATGACAGCAAAGGGGTATTAACTTGGAACAAGAAGCTTGCAAACAACCTCGAAATCGTTCGATTCTCTGTTGATGCTACTCTAGTGGCATCCGTTGGTAAATATGATAAGTTGGTTAAAATATGGAAAAGAAGAAGCTTTGATACCGAAAACATCGACTTTGATTTTGTCTATTTACCCCATCCTGGTCGTGTGTTGAATCTTCGATGGAGACAGCCTTTTGATAAATCTCAAACCATTGAAAATACCTTATATACCTTGTGTGCCGATAAGATCTTACGTATATGGTCACCTTTTGATTCAATGGATCCTGGAAATTTTCAATTATGGGCTTCTATTGATTTTGCTGATAGTAGCTTTGCATTCATGCTTGATAACTGCGATGTATCCAGGGCCATCGAAAGCTCAGTCATTAATCAAGATATCACATCGTCCAACAAGCAAGATATTGATAATTTACTAAGTTTAGGCAAAAGTACCCCTGAATTATGTATTACTATTACTAAGGATCATGAAATTTCTGCATATTCAATTGAAAATATTGGTCTCAAAAGGCAAAAACTAGCAAAAATTACAAAGATCCTCGATAAAGCGAAATTCAAAGTTTCTGGTAGAACCAAGTTTCCATTCTCGTCTACAAGGCTCGATTTTTTTGCCTTTTCTACAGCCACTGTTCAATCTAAGAAAAACATTAATCAGAGTTTGTCTTTACTAGTCCATGATTTCTGTGGAAGTGTTCAAGAATATCAAATAGATATTAGCAAACTTCTAAGCCCAGATCTGTCATCTACTCGAAATCTTGAAATTGTAGCCACATTTACTGGCCATTTGAAGTCTGTGAGACAGGTGGTTCGTTCTGCACATGGTGATAGATTGATTTCTCAAAGTAGATTTTCTGAAAACGTTGTCTGGAAACCTGTTAAGGTTAGTCATGGTACTACGTTACAGAGATCAAGTATAATTGATGCAAAGGGATCTAAAGTCATAAGCTCTGTATTAGTTTCAGGAGGAGAATATGCCATAACTTTATTGGATTCAAAAGTTTTGGCTGTATGGGATTGTTCGACTGATGATGCTGTAATTGTTGCTCAAGATGAAGTAGACACAAGTTTGGGCGAACCATTATGTATGTTCTTACTTCCTGAAGATTCTAATAGCACGACAGCCCATTTGGTAATCGTTTATGATGAAGTACATGCATATACCTGGGCTTTATCTGTTCCTACTGAGGGGGATATCTTATTCACATGCCTCGGAAACTTTAGAATTCCAATTGAAAGCAAAATCGTGTATGCTATTCCGGTGGACCCTGTGGGTTGGGAACAGACTATTAGTTCAAGATTGGATACCTTCCAGAGAGAAGTAGTAGTAACAATGACAGGTACAGGTCTGTTAACGGGATGGACTGCTTCATTGACTTCAGATAATCGATTACTATGGCTGGAAACTTCCTCGGTACATACTGGTCTTAAAAATATTTTGAAAGCACAAGCTTCTTCCACTAAAAAAATTGCTATTGCTAGTTATAAAGGTACAAAGATAACTATCTGGGATATGAACAACAATGTGTTAGAGTATGAGGAAGAGTTCTCTGAAGAATCTCAAATTGCCGATCTAGATTGGACTACTACTCCTGACAACCAGTCTATTTTAGGTATAGGATTTTCCAAACAGGTAGTAATGTACTCTGAACAAAGATATGACTATACGAATGCAACATCTTCATGGGCTCCTTTCCGGACTATTGACATTTCTAATTTCACCACTCATCCTATTGGTGACTCGATATGGCTTAGAGATGGAACTTTTGTAGTAGGGTCGGGGAACCAGTTTTTCATTCAAGACAAAAACATCGATGCCCAAGATACCACAACTCAAAAGCTGCTTGGATCACGATATGCTTCAGCAACTTTGGATAAAATCAGTACAATTTTCGAGATCTGTGCAGTTCTTAACGGCCCACTTCCTTTATACCATCCACAATTAATCATTCAATCTCTGTTTAGTGATAAAATTGATATGGTCAAGTATATTTTATGTGTACTTCAAAAAGAACTAAAGTTTGCTACAATATCAGAACCTTTAATGATAGCCGATATTGACAGTAAGCTTGGACTGGATGTTGAATATTTATTACATACCGATTGGACAACTCATAGTGATGAAAGATATGAAAGATTTAGTACAGCAGTATGCTCAGAGTTACTTCAATGGCTACAGAAAGTTTCACTTCCATACTTGACAAGACATCAACAGATTACTCTGGCAAGTGTTATAGAGGCATTGGAATATGTGGATACTGAGTCTCGTTCTCTTGATGCTAATGGTATAAAATATCTTTTAGGATATAAGCTTTATAAGATCCACAAAGGTACCCAAGATTCGATGACCATACGGGATTTTAACTGGGCCCTTCATAGTGAATCTCAATCATTATTACTTAATATGATTGAAAACTCAACTCCTAATACTTTGCTATGGCCAACAGTTCGAGAAGTGGGAATCTCATACTGGGCTAGAATGGATGCTTTAGTAGATATTTTTGAAAAGTTGGGTAGAAACTACTTTACTGCAAACGGAACAAGAGATCCTGTCAAATGCACCTTATACTATTTAGCATTAAAGAAGAAAAATATCCTCGTTGGACTATGGCGTACAGTTTCAACACACCCAGAACAACAAAAGACAATGAAGCTTCTGTCAAATGACTTTACTCAAACTAGATACCGAACCGTTGCACTAAAGAACGCATTTGCACTGCTCGGAAAACATAGATATGAATATGCAGCGTCTTTTTTCCTATTAGCAGATAGCTTAAAAGATGCTGTAAATGTTCTTGTGAAAAATGTTAACGATTTACCACTGGCAATTGCGGTGGCCCGGGTGTACGAAGGTGATTCGGGCCCAGTTTTAGCCAGCCTTATCAATGAATATGTTTTACCACTGGCAGAAAAAAATGGTGATAGATGGCTTATGAGTTGGGCGTTCTGGATGTTGGGAGATAGAAGCTCTTCTCTCAAGGCCTTGGCTTGGGGTGGTGATAGACAAAGTAGATCATTTTTGGTAGATGATCCAGTGCTTAGTTTGCTGTACAGATATTTACAACGAAAAATCAAAAGCACTTCACATCATGTTATTATGAGCTCCGAGAGATCATACCCACCATTGGCTACTGGGTCTGCTACTCATGGTAGTAGTGAGTTTAGGTTTGTACTCAAAACTGCTAGAATCTACCGAAGAATGGGTTGTGACATTTTGGCAATGGATTTGTTACGTAACTGGAAATTTGTACATCCAACTCTAAAGGATATTGATGTTGCGCTTTTATCTACTGGGGTAACTACTACAGCATCTAAAGAGGTCGAGGAACCAGTAATTATAAAGAATAATAGCGAATTCAATGAGAAGCTGCCATTGAACCTCAAACCAGCATCTTCTGTAGCCTTTGAGGAACCAGACATGAGTGCATTCAACTTCGGTTTTTAAATAACTTATTTATTTTATTAGTAAAAAATAGACTTTTTTTTTTTGATTATTTGAAGTCTTTGACTTGACTGAAATCAAGTTCTGGGTGTTGCTTCTTGAATCTCTCAAACATTTGTTGTCTTCGTAGCTCGTCACTGGTTGGCAGTCCAGCTTGCTTCTGCTTTTGATCAAACATCATCTTTTCAACTGTTGCTCTAGTTTCATCATCCAAATCACTTAATTTAGAATTTTCAGGTGTGATTTTGGTGACGTCAATTTTAGGATCGGTAGTAACAACATGGGGCCACCATTCAGTCTTATTGATTTTCTCCAGATGTAGGACCAATTCCTGTTGATCTACAACTGACCAAGTGGAATCGTCAACTGCAACCTCATTAAATAGATCACCCTTGATGTAAAACTCCGTTTCGGGAGCTGATCTTAATTTAGCCTTGACAGATCTGGAATTGATCTGGACATCCAAAAATTTGGCTCTAGTATTTGGCGGGATTGGTATTGATACTGTTACATCTTGAAGAGTCTGTTTAAAAGAATATTTTGGGGCTTGATCTACTGATTCTCGTTAGCATATATACCACACATAACTAAATAGAAACTTACCAGAAGATTTCTGCTTAGGAGCAGGTTGTTCGTCAGGAATTTCTTCAATAATAGCCATATTGTTAGGATGGTTCCAGAAACCTTGTTAAACGCAACTTTAATATCATAATGGAGATTTACTATGTAAGCAGGAATCGAGGTTAGGCCTGAGCAGCTATAACTTAATATGGAGATATGCAGTTATAAGGTTATAGCGTCAGAGTCACTTCAAAAAAAATAATTGTATTTATTAGATCTACCACTATATTACGTGGAATAAAAATAAGAATCAAAGAAGATATGGCTTCTAAACAGAATATTCTAGTTTTGGATGGAGCTATGGGTACCGAATTAGAAAGCAGAGGTTATAATGTTAACCATAAATTATGGTCAGCATTACTATTGTCGGAAAATCCTGATGCAATCTATCAGATCCATAGAGATTACTTTGAAGCAGGTGCGGATATTGCAACTGCTTGTACCTATCAAGCAAGTATACCAGGATTTATAGAAAGCGGGTTATGTGAATCTGAAGAACAAGCTTCGGATATGGTTATCGAAGCAGTCAAATTGGCCCAGAAGGCCAAGAGCGAATTCGAGGGTCGACTAGTTGCTGCTAGTATTGGTCCCTATGGAGCATATTTAGGAAATGGCGCAGAATATACTGGAGATTATAAAGATATTAGTAATGATCAATTGAAAAGATTCCATGAATCAAGACTGAAAGCGATCCTTAAAGCAGACCCTGACTGGATTGGTCTTGAGACAATCCCCCATTTAGAAGAGCTGAAAACCTTACTGCAATTAATTCAAATCACTTGTCCTACCATACCATATTGGGTCTCACTTAGTGTTAAAGATTCAATGCACTTGGTAGATGGATCTAGTATAATAGACGTTTTACAGGAGATTAAAACATATAGTGAATCGACTCAATTCAAGGCTATCGGGGTTAACTGCTGTTCAGTATCATTAGCTCTTGATGCTGCTCGCGCTTTACATGATATCGATCCCCTATTACCACTAATTATTTATCCCAATTCTGGTGAAACATATGATGGTATTTCAAAAACTTGGTCTACGCCATTGGATAGTGATTTATCTATTGCATCTATGGTTGAGCAATTTTATTATAGTTCGGCGGGTCTTATTATTGGTGGTTGTTGTAGAACTCGTCCCTCAGACATACATAGCATTAAACTGTCTGTCGATAAACTAATTAGCTAGGTACAACCTCTCTTAAAAGCTAAGTCAAAGCCAAAAAAAAAATGAAAAAAAAAAACTTAATAAATCGTGTATTTTAATCTAAATAATTATCACTAAGTAGAACAATATTTGATCAATAAGTAACAAAAAATAACTTTAAAGGAGCTCATCTTAATGCTATCAGTAACAAAAAGTTACGGGTACATCATTATAAAACCGCCGCATATTCAGAGGCAGGTCAAAGTCCTGCATCAGACTGTTAACTCCAGTGTCATGTACCTGCCGCAGCAGCATATATCGCAACAATACAGAGAAACACCCTTACCCGGAGCACTGGTTTGGTTACCGGTTGCCATTTTGCTGGGAGATGTGTGTATAGAGTTACGCCATGTATCTAATTGTTTGATTAACGCGGTGTTGTCAGCGTTGTTCTTTCATCTTGTTTATATTATATCAGCAGGGCAACTCTCACATACAAAGGAAATTGAGTTGGTGACATTTGGACCTTTGATTTTTTGATTGGTCTATTTTGATTTGGCAGAATTCAAGGTGCTGGGTTGAGAACACTGTTTTAGTTGCTGCGAACCTTACAATCAGGATCATCAACTAACCCGCCCGAGTTAGACCATTTCATTGTTTTTTGTCAGTTCACCTTATCTCAACTTAAGGTCCAATTCGACCTTTTTAGTGGCTACCATATTTCAACTGGACAATAATTTGTAAAAATTATATTTTTGATCATTATTGATCTTGTTGCATTTTGGTGCTTAAGAATATCAACAAGGTTTCTTTTTAGTTGGCGTGGCACACCGATCTAGAACCGGCCCCAGCAATAGCAAGAGGAAAAAAAAAAGTTTATCAATTAATAGTGTGCTGATTTAATTATATTATTTCATCCTGATCCCCAGGGCTGCTACTAATTATATTTCTCTTTGTTATAGCATTTCTTTTTGTGTGATTTTGTAATACCTAGATATTTTTTTTTGGGTCACCCCTTTATTATTTTAACGTCTGATGGACTTTTCTATGGTTGACCAAGAGGGATCTCCTCGACGAGGAGTGGTTGATAATGGACATAACACACATTATACCAATAATAACAGTAGTTCTGGTCAGAATTATCCTGTAAATACCTCTGTCAATCCGTCGCATCATCTTCATAACTTGCATTCAAATCGAAACTACATAGGTAGTGGTGGTCCACCACCACCACCTCCTACTACTACTACTGCTGCGTCTTCATCATCTGGCTCTCCATATCATCCAGCTACAGCAGGGATTCGTAGTATTAGTGGACCTACCATGATAACACAAAGTCGTAATAGTACTGGATCGATACCCGGTTCTGGTGTATTTCATTTATCATCGACGAACACTTCTGGTGCGTTACCCCCAAACACTTCTCACAGGCATTTCAATTCTGGGTTTGCGGTAGATCCAAATTCTCTATCACCTCTTGCTTCTAGAAACCCACCAATATCGGCAGCAGCAGCAGCCTATTCTTCTATTCCTGAAGAATCTCAACAATTACATAATGTGCATAATATCATACCTGGGCAACGGTTGAATCCTGGACAACAGCATCATCGATCCTTATCAAGTGGAGTAGCATTAACTGCTGCTAATACTCTTGGATCTTCTCCCCAGTCAAAGCGAAATTCCAATCCTGCTGCCGGACTTCCATATGCACCTGTTGATGCTGCTTCAGCTGCTAGTCTTTCACCTTCGGTTCCTTCAATCATAACTACCCCTGGGTCATCAAATTACTTTTCTATTAACAACATTAACAACTCTCGGAGTCACTATAGTCCTCGATTGTCTACTTCATTGTCAGAGACACCAGATCAGTTTGGTGGGATGATGGACACTCGAGATGCTACTCCTGCGTCTCCAACTGTTAGAAATAGTTATTCATATTCACCTGTGAACATCGGTTCTCCTTCAACTCCCAGGCGTCTGTCTGCTTCTCACAACACTTGGATTTCGCCCATGGGTACTCCTACTTTAGCGGCAAATAGTAACCGAACTTCGCCATCCCGACAGTTACCTCAACAAGCTCAAGCACAACTTACCCCAATCCATCAGTCGCATACTTCACCACGTCCTCGACGAGAATCACCTGTTAGATCTAGCGGTAACATCATACCAACTCATCTACGGACTCCAGTACCAATTAGCCAAGAGCCTCAACCGTTGTCACCGATGCATATTTCAACACCACCTTTAAGTCAATTACAGTCACAACCATCACAAGTATCACAAGTACCATTACTGGCTGTTGCTCCCACATTTAGACATGTAAGAAGTAAATCGGAATTAACACCCGTGATAAATGTACAGCCAAAATACCGTCGTGCTATACCAGAAGGTGGCTTCTTAAGCCCTCTAACTGCATTAACTACTCATTTGACATCAACTTACCAGTTTTGTAATCCCCAATTTAATTACCAGTCTTCAAAGAACCCCCGTCGTGTCTTGACAAAGCCTAGTGAAGCCAAGCTTAACAATGGTTTTGACAACGCAGATAGTGATTATATTCTTTATGTCAATGATGTTCTTGGTATTGAGGATCAGAGACGGTATTTGGTTTTAGATATTTTAGGACAGGGAACTTTTGGGCAGGTGGTAAAGTGTCAGAATATGAAGAACAAGGAAATTGTGGCAGTAAAAGTTATTAAAAATAAGCCGGCATATTTGAATCAGAGTTTAATGGAAGTCACTATTCTTGATCATCTAAATACCACTATTGATAAGAACGATGAACATAATATCTTACGACTTAAAGACAAGTTCATGCACAAGGAGCACTTGTGCCTCGTCTTTGAGTTGCTAAGTAGTAATCTATATGAGCTGATCAAGCAGAACCAATTCCATGGTCTTAGCACCAATCTTGTTCGAGTTTTCACCCAACAACTGCTGGACTCACTGACTGTTCTGAAAGATTCTCGCATTATCCACTGTGATCTAAAGCCAGAGAATATCCTACTTAAAAGTCTTGATAGTCCTGTGATTAAAGTGATTGACTTTGGTTCTGCATGTCATGAGAGGCAGACCGTATATACATATATTCAGTCTCGATTCTATCGATCTCCGGAAGTTATTTTAGGCATCCCTTATACTCCATCCATTGATATGTGGTCACTTGGTTGTATAGTTGCAGAGCTTTTCTTAGGTTTACCTATTTTCCCTGGTACATCAGAGTATAATCAACTATGCCGAATTACTGAAACATTGGGAAATCCTCCTAACTGGATGATAGAGATGGGGAAAAATTCTGGAAATTTTATGGAGAAGTTTGTTGATGAATATGGTCGTAAGCAATATCGATTAAAGAGCCGAGAAAAGTATTCTAGGGAATTCAATTGTGATGAGCAACCCAGTAAGCGATACTTTCCTTCTACTGATTTGCGAGAAATTATTCGAGACTATCGACTACCCAGACCCAATATGAGTAAAGAGGAGATAGATAGAGAGATGCAAAACCGATTGGCTTTGGTGGATTTCATCCAAGGGTTGCTTAACCTTAATCCTTTTGAGAGATGGACCCCTCAGCAAGCTGCAATGCACCCTTTTATTACAGAGAGCAAATTTGTAGGTCCATTTGTGCCTACTAAGGTTGCTACTAGAGAATCCCAACCTATTTTATCTCAATCGAATCAACCTACAAGATTTGCATCTGGTCATGCAAATGAAAACTCTATACTTCTCAGTGATAATTTATCACCTCAACGTACATATTATAATTCTGGTGCTGCTGTGAAGGATTCTTCTATCCCAGTTGCCCTTCAACAACACCAAAGGCAACAGATTCAGAATGCTCAAGTACTGGCTCAGGCTCAGGCTCAGGCTCAGGCTCAGGCTCAGGCTCAGGCTCAGGCTCAG
>JAJMBN010000191.1:0-29775 GCA_030572735.1 Sugiyamaella mastotermitis
TCAGTTACTAGTAATACAAAATTATTAAGCTGGTACTTATAGCTGTTTAACAAAGAGAAAAACGCTTTCAGATCAAAACGTACCCTTACCCTGACTCTATATAGATTAACAAATTAACTTTACTATAGGCAAGCATTAAAATTTCTCACCAATTGGGAGTTTGGCCGAGTGGTTATGGCGTCAGATTTAGGTTCCAACCTAAAACGAAACCTCTGATATCTTCGGATTCGCGAGTTCGAATCTCGTAGCTCTCAATATTTTTTTGCATTTCTTCTTAATTGCTCCCAAATCTATATTAGTTTCAATGTTGAAATATCGAAGTACGCAACTAATTTTGAATTAGGTACGGGTTCTGTAGTTCTAGATAATTGGATCCTTCAAATATCAATAAACCGTAGTACGAGCTAAAAAAATGGAGTACTAAGGTATTACTAACGTCTTGAAACTTTAATTCATTTACTTTAATAATAGAATAAAAAAGAATTAAAGATATTGCTTCTTAGGTACAAGACTCATCATCCTGAATTGATGTACTGTATCGACTGCAGTTATTAATTACTCCTAGACACATAAAATCATTCAGTCATATCTCTCGTACGATACGATACCCTTTATGAAAACATCAAAATTTAACCAATTGATCAATAATACAGTCGTTATTATGATTTCCTCATTACAATTAATTATTAATAACCTAACAAATGTCTGATTAGATATTAATAGGCAAATTCAGAACGTAAAAGGTCAAAACCTATAGCTGGCTTAAGACCTAAAAGTTTATGCCAGTTTAAACTCTACAATTTAAAATCAGTTAAAAGCACTATCTATATAGTTTAAATATATTCGAATTAGAAAGGTTCCACCCCTGTCTTAGTCTAAGTTTGAGCTATATAAATCGGCTGTCCTAAGGATACTAACGTAGGTTTGACGTGCTCCGCGTGGCTCAATAAAATACCTATTCAAGATTTACCGCTCCCAATACTGTAGCTACTAATAGATTTCAACTAAGTTCAGTTAACTTACCGGTTGACTTGATAAATCTACAATCGTTTAGACCATCAAGCAGGTTCTAGCTGGCTTAATAAACGATTAATCAACGATTAATCAACGATTAGACAAAGTAGTTTGCTTTTTTTATTTTTTTATTATTTTTTTTTGAGTGTCAATTCAATTGTAGTTGATTAGTAGTATTCGTTCTTCTTTATCAAGGTCCGACAACTATCAGCTAATATATCAACATTTGTCATCTATTATATCTATTATATCTCAGTATAGTTAAAAGCGGGACTTTGAAACCAATACTTGAAAATGGCAGACCGAGCTCTTCTTGAAGAGGAGGAGGATTTCGAAAGTACTGTTCCTTCTCCCGCTTCTGAATTTAATGAACCTAGAACCCCCCCTAGACGACTCAAACCAAGCGTCAACTTTGACTTAGATGAGTCAGAGGTAGGAATTCGCCAAAGCCCTCCTCCTTCTGGCCATAAACCGAAAAGGGGGATATTACGAAATAGTGAGCCTTTAACTGGACGTCGGAGTCGAGTTAGCTCTCAGAAAAATATCCGATTGACTACTAAATTTGTAGTGATTCTTGTAATACCAGCTATTTTGCTATTTGGATTATTTTATGCTATTTCAAGCTCGTCTTATACACCATCGAAAAGTGCATCACCTGTTGCTGCTCCAACTGGACTCACTTATGCCACTGATTTCCAAATGCAACAAAACTGGGGGTCTATCTCTCCTTATTTTGACTCTGGTTCTGCATATAGCGGAATTGAAACCAATAAAGCATTTGAGAGATCTCAACAATGTACCCTTCGTCAATCACATGTATTACACAGACATGCCGATAGATACCCTACTAGTAGTACAGGTGGTAAGATGGAGCTGACTGCTGCCAAGTTCAAAAATATGACTGAACCTCCTTCTTCTGAGCAATTTTCGTGGATTGAGGAGTGGGAATATACTCTTGGTAGAGATTTATTAACTGCTAGAGGTGTTGGAACCGAGTTTAAATCGGGTGCTGATTTCTGGGCTTCCAGGGGGTCACTTTTATATAATGCTACCAAGAATGGTAATCATTTGTTTTATTCTCCTGAACTTAATGTCTACGAAAATGGAACTAGTAGACCAATTCCAGTTTTGAGAGCTACTACTCAGTCTAGAATTAGGACTTCTGCTAGAGCTTGGGCTGCAGGATTTTTTGGTACCTATGGAGGTCAATCATTTGATGGCTACGATGACAGAGTAGAGGAGGAGAAATCCACTGCTCTTTATAAGCTTGTATTGATGGCTGAGGAAGACAATACTAATAATACATTGGCATCGTATTATTCATGTCCACAGGCTGATAATAAGAATAAGGGGTCTGGAGGTCAGAAGCGATCTGAATGGATTGATATTTACTTGGAAGAAGCAGCTATTCGTTTATCTAAAGTATTTCCTGGTTTGGGTAATATTACTGCTCATGAAGTATTCGATATGCAGAACTTTTGTGTTTTTGAGACTGCTGCATATGGCAAGTCAAGATTTTGTGAACTGTTCACCGAAAAAGAATGGAGAGGATTTGAATATGCTGCCGATCTAGACTTCTACTATGATAGTGCATTTGGTGCACCAGCTGCTCCTGCTATTGGTGTTGGCTATTTAGTCGAGCTGGTTTCAAGATTAGAGCGAAAATTCCCTAGTTATGAAAACAAAGGAATCAATTTAACCCTGGATACAAATTCTGAAACTTTCCCATTGGACCAACCGTTCTATTTAGATATGACTCATGATAGTATTATTATTTCTGTGTTGACTTCATTGAATTTGGAATTCCTGAATAAGGATCTTCCTAATGATGAAATATTAGCACCCCGCCAGTTTGTTATTTCTAGATTAGTACCATTTGGATCGAGATTGATTTTTGATGTATATGACTGTCCTTCTAGTGATGGATCTGCTTCAACATTTGTACAAGGAACATTAAACAATAGAGTATTGCCATTAAAAGGACTCAAAGATTGTCCAGATTCTGTGGATGGATTTTGTCCCTTGGATAAGTTCATTTCATCCCTGAACCACCAAGTTGATAGTATAGATTTTGCATCAATTTGCTATTAACCTGTCTATCTATTGCTATTTTTATTTTATTTTATTTTATTTTATTTTATTTCACGAATAGTTTTTTAAAGATATATAAGTTAAAGTTATTAATCCCTGTTAACTCTGTTCAAGATTTTCAAAATGTTAAGGAATAAGTTAATAATATCCAAATATAAAGCAATAGCAGCAGCGACTTCATCTTCAGGGTGGAATCTACGCATAACTAATTGTGTATCAACCAAGATAAATCCAGCAAAAATGGAGGCTCCAATAATACTGTAACCCAACTCCATACCAGAAGAAAAGGGGAATAAGAATGAGATAAAGCCGACACCAATCAAAGCCCATAGTCCAGCACCCAAGAATCCTTGCCAGCCAGTGAAATCGTACTTGCTTTGGAATGCAAATAAAGTTAGACCAAGGAAAATGAACAAAGTAATACCAACTGCTTGGATTACAATTCTAGTGTCGTAAAGTGAAGAAACAACACCAACTGCATAACTCTCCAATAGAGTAAAACCTCCCAAGAATAAAAGATTGGTAGGATATGTTCTTTGAGTAATAAATGCACCAATCATCAACCCCATAGCACCGAAAATGGCAACATAGAAACTCCAAACATGAGTAAGAGCCCACATTTGAGCACCAGGGTGTGAAATAATAAATCCTCCTACTAATGCAGTAACCAATAATTGGGCAGTGAGAATAGAATAAACCTTTCTAATAAAACCATGTCGAATATCTAAATGGCACTCTGAAACATTAGTAGTATACTTGAAGTCATCAGGGATGTTATCTTCAGAGTTTCTTGCTGGTGGCGCTTCACCAGGGTGAAGCAAAGGTTCATTGTTCTCACTAGAGTATCGAGGAGGAGGAGCAGAAGGAGTGCTTGCCATGTTTTCAAAAGTACCAAATGTTGATCGACTCAGGTTGAAAAATAATAAATAATTGAAAAATAAAAAAAAATAGACGAATGAAAATAAATATAAACGAGGTTAAAGAATAGTTTAATTGCTGTAAATAATGGGATATAATTATATAAGTATATATATATGGCTCAGCCGGCCCCAGCCGGCCCCGTGATATTAAGGTATGGGTATATAACCTTAATTGGTACGATGTACCATGGTACATACTGTATGTACATGTTAGTTAACTGTTATGAGCTACTTAGTGAGTAACTTCAGAGCAAGCTATAATTGTAAATTGTAAACTTACCCAAATTATAGCCGTATCTTCCAGTGCTGCCTATAGATAATCTCTAGCTATCTCCGCCAAACGATGTAATTTAGAGACATGTATACTCCTTTTTTGAAGAATAAAAATAAATATTCCTAAACAGTCACATTTCAATAATTTATTTCATTATTTTGTTTATTGTGCCGACCTTTTTCTAATTAGCATTGACCATGTTGGATTCCATAGCCACCGTTCTATAAAATTCAACCGCCGATAATGCTCAAGCATAATACGGCATATATCACTGCGAGTCTTTCTTGGTTATTTCTTGCGATTCTCCAAATCATTATTGTTTCTTACTATCTTGCAAGCATAGGTTATTGACTATAGAGCAGTATTCAAGTGATTGAATTCTTAAATACGAGGCTCTTATGGTGTTATCTAGAATAGATCATAATTTTACTGAAGAAATAAACAACAGAGCTGTTAAGAAATCTAGCATACTGTCGAAAGTCGAACTTGAATTTAACTCGACTGTTTCAGGTTCAGCTTTTATATCTAAACTGAACAGAGAAATAAGATCACATATAGGGTCCTATCAAAAATATGACGATATAGATCAATGTAAAATAGTGAAAAGGCTGCTATCGAATTAAAGATGATAGCAGATCCATGAAATGTAGTGAATGTGTAGTATTTGAGATATCGTAATGTGGAAATTTTTAAATAAATCACTCAAATAGATGCTTATGTACAATGCTTAAATTTTGTTCAATAAACACTTCAATTTAATCACTAGAGATTTTAACTATACTGTACAATGAACCACACGTTTTTTTAACGGGATACTTGGCTAATAAAACCATAATATGCTGGAAAATTTGGGTCTGTCTATACCGGTTTGGTAATGCTGATCTATATTGACATTGAAAGCTCTTCTTCAGGATAGGACATAACAATGGACATGTAGTAGATAAAGCGTATAGATCAATTAAGGAAGATCAATTTCCTCTGCAACTGCTACAACATCAGTGGGAATCCGTTTACCTTTAGAGTAGTAAAATTAACTTAATAATGCAACTTCTTCATATACTCTCATTCATACGAACTCACAGAATATTACTTACAATGCATAATTGAGATCAGTAAATGAAAAAAAAAAGAACTAACAACAATTTTGATTCTATATTACATTATATCAAATATATAAATAACTTTCAGCAAGTTTTAATTTGGCTTAATTTTTAGTTTGGGTTTTTAGTTGTGCAGTCTCTTCTCGTAAGAGTGAAGAGAGTGAACACCACCTTCAAGTTGGGCACTAGGGGTTCTGTATTCAAATCTAACAACACCGGAATCAACCTTCTCTCTGAACTCAGCAATGCTTTGAACACCAATGTCTTGCAAACCGTGTTGAAGACCAGACATCAAGTAAGGAATGAACTTGGTAACAGAGCCCTTGTCAACGACACTACCAGAAACACCTTGGGCAACGAGAACAGCATCAGACTCGGAAAAGTATCTGGAGGTAGCAGCATTAGCATTCTTACCAGTCTTTTCCATAGCCTCAATAGATCCCATACCTCTGTAAGACTTGAGTCTTTGACCCTCTCTGTAGAAGTACTCACCAGGGGATTCGGTAGTACCAGCTAAAAGACCACCCATCATAACACAAGAAGCACCAAGAGCAATAGCCTTTGTGATATGACCAATGTTTTGAACACCACCATCAGCAATACAAGGAACACCAAACTTGTTGGCAAATTCAGTAACATTGTAGACGGCAGTACCTTGAGGACGACCAACAGCCATAACCTCTTGAGTGATACAGATGGAACCAGAACCCATACCGATTCTAAGACCATCAGCACCGGCAGCAATAAGACTAGCAGCTTGCTCTCTAGTAACTACGTTACCAGCGATAACATCGAGTTTGGGGAAGGTCTTCTTGATCCATTGGATCATCTCAATTTGGAAAACAGAGTTACCTTGAGAGGAGTCCAAGACAACAACATCAAGACCAGCAGCAACCAACTTAGCTAATCTGTCCTTGTCATCGGGTCTAGTACCAATAGCAGCACCACATAAGAGTTGCTTAGAGTCAGCAGACTTGGAAGCAAGAGGATAACTGTGGTTCTTCTTAAGATCGGTTCTAGAAAGAAGGGAAACAATGTTACCTTCACTGTCTACAATAGGCAACTTACCCTTCTTGGACTTTCTGAGGATCTCGTTAGCAGAGCTCAAATCGATACCACCAGAAGCGGTGACGAGCTCAGAAGCAGGGGTCATAATATCAGAGACAACAGTAGAATCATCATCAATGAATTGAATATCTCTACTGGTAACAATACCCAACAATTTGCCAGGAACTTCACCGTTTTCTGAATGTTAGAAAATTGAATAAAAAATAATGAATTTTTTCTGAAATTTGAATCTTTCGAAATCAGAAGGAATACTATCCCCACGACCGTTAAGTCTATACGGAAGAACGAAAGTTATAAATATTAAGATTAACATCACCAAAAGGAGATTCAAATTAAAAAAAAAAAAAAAAACCACAAAAATTACTTACCAGTAACAGGAAATCCAGCAAAACCAAGGTGCTCCTTTAATTCCTTAACCTCACCAACAGTCTTGGTAGGACTGACAACAACGGGGTCAGAGATGAAACCATTCTCGTACTTCTTGACCTTTCTAACCATAGCAGCTTGCTCTTCAGCAGTACAATTGTGGTGAATAATACCAATACCACCTAACAAAGCCATGTGAATGGCCATGTTGGACTCAGTAACAGTATCCATAGGAGAAGAGACCAAAGGAAGCTTAAGAGTGATGTTCTTGGTGATCTTAGACTCCAAGTTGACAATGTCAGATGGGAAATCGATCTTTCCAGGTAAAAGAAGGAAATCATTGTAAGTGATACCTCCTCTAACATTAGAGTCCATAAGAGTCTTAATGTCCAAACCGTCTAAAGAAGTGTATTCCTCGAGAGCAGCAATGGCATCTTCAGGGGAGTAAGACAACTTGGCTTTCTTGTAAACGGGGGACATTTTTAAAATAAAAACCAAAAAGTAAAAAAGAAATTAAAAGGAAACTGTTAAAATAAATAATAGGTACAACCTGTTTAGGGGTCTATAGCCAGTAGAACTCCGAAAAAAAAAAAAAGAGAAAAAAATCTTCAAAGGATAATTAAAGACTTTTATAATGATGGCGACGAGCGGCGGATCCCACCAAAAAAAAAAAAAAAAAAAAAAAAAAAAAAAAAAAAATTAAAAAAAATGCACCCCTACCCGCTGCGGCTTGTATCAATGATATGCACTTGTTCTTAAGCAAATTTTCTAGGGTTATAGGTACATTCTGCCCTGATAAGGGCAATCAGGAAGAAACGCTAATATACATTGTTCCGTAACTTACTGAAAACCAGTTGAAACTAAACGAATATAAATTCGTAAATAGAAAATATAAATAGAAAATAAAATTTAGATAGATTGATATCATAAATAATATAAACAGGTTACTTTTGTATTATTATGCGAAGCAGTGCTTTTGATAGCATTAGTAATTCATATTACTGTTACTAACAATGAATGTCTGCTTGAGGTAAGGGCCTCAACCAATATAAATAAAATTCACCCAAATTTACTCATTCTGAACATCTAGAGAAGAAAGCAACCCGGGCCATGTTTGCAGATGGCATGAGCCATAGACGCCATGATGGTAGGATTCAGCTAGCCACAATTAGCCGGTTGAGTGGCTTTGGAAATCTCTGTTGTCGAATCATTGAGGAGGTTCAAAGACTCACCAAATGAGAATTGTATCTGTAATGATTAGGTTGGATATTAATAGTACCTAGGTAAAGTTAACTTAGCTGGTCAGTTATTAGCATTAGAGGAATTAGTATTAGGTACCAATAACAAGTTACAGTAACATGGTACACTGTGTCCAATTTTAAGACTCATCGTACATTACCACTGACTTTTATTCTCGAACAAATTGATTTGGCTTCGTTTAGTTTAATCTTATGAAAAATATTTAGTCAATGGCAGGACGACTTTAGAAACTGTCTAGATGGACCATTTGAATTCCACAATGCTTGTGGGCTTATTAATTTTTTCCGTAGATTGATTGACACAGTAGATAAAATTTGCCTGAGACTTGGGCAGTCTAGGTCATGTATATGATTGAAGCCTTAAATTCTAAGAAATGTTTTTCCTGATTTTAGCGGCCGATAAATACAACAGTCTGTTAACTACTTTATCCAAGTGTATGTATTGACAACAGAAAGTTAAATACCCGGAAAACTTATTCTATAAACACAAGCAGGTTGATTGTGTAAATTTTAAGAGTTGTGACTTAAATTATTTGATGCTGTACAGTAATTGCTATATCGAGGGCCCGTAGCACGAATCCTATTACTTTAACCTTTCATTATTTTACTGAAGTCTAATAACTTATTAGTAGCAACTACTGCCTTAAAACACAGTGTAGAGTATGGCAAATACTTCTAAATCCAATAATAGCGGTTCTTAAATAAATTTTCACATGGAGTTTACTTAAATTATAATAGAAAAAACAGTAAAACAGTATCTTTGCTCACTAATAAGTATATTTCAAAGTTCAAACAAACTGTTATATAGCATAGGAAGTTTTATGGTGGAGTGCCGCAGCAACAACGTCTTGAATTTTGGCATTCAAGTACCACTACACTTGAACATTAACACCATTCAATTATACAATCAAACATGAAATCCATAAGTATAAAAGCACCACATCCCTTGGAGACTGAGGAGATGCGATATAAACAGAAATGCAAAGATTTAAAGCGACGAATAATAGAAATCGAGCAGTTCAACGAGTCGACGGCCGCGTCTATTGATCGAATGAAATTGTCGATTAACCGAATCAGACTCGAACGGGCAGTGTTGTTAGAACGACTAGAAGCACGAACAGACTCTAAAGTAGAGGAAGATCCATATTCACCTTCACCTCCAGACTCTCCTATCGATCATGATTTGTTAAAGAGAGCTTCGAACTCAAAAGACTCCAAGGCCGATGGAGTGAAACCTAAAAGACAATATAATCGTGACCCCAATTTACCTAAACGACCTCAAAACGCTTTTATGATTTTCTGTGATTCAGAGCGCGAAAAAATCAAGGCTCAATTAGAAGAGCAGTATGGAGATGTTGAATTTGACCTCACTAAAGCATTGTCTGATGAATGGAAGAAGTTGGGTGCTAAAGGACGAAAGCAATATTTTGAGAAATATGAAGATGAAAAAGCGAGATATTCTCGTGAGATGGAAGTATATACCAATGAAAAGAAATTAAAGACAGAGAATGGTGGTGAAAAGCGTGTTGACTACACTGAAGAAGCTGATACTACTATGGTAGAACAAGCACCTGCAGCAGAAGAAGAAGGAGAAGCAGAAGCAGAAGCAGAAGCAGAAGCAGAAGCAGATGTCAATATTGATGCTGATGATGTTGCTACTGTTACTGGTACAGAAGCTCAAGAAGCTTCTACTAATGAGGTTGAAACTTCTGCTACTGAATTAAAGACAGGGCAGGAAGTTGACACTACTACTGTCAAGCCTGAAGCAGATGCTGGTTCTGAAGAAACTGACACTGAAATGCCTACTCTTGATATATAAGTTTCCTAATTATATGTTTATAAAAAGCCTTGTTATTTAATCCAACTTGTTACATTAGAACTAAACCTGACGGTTTATATTATTTTATTTTCATTAACACTAACGTACTATAGTACTAAGATAAATCCATTTCATTACTATCGTGATAAGCAGACTGAGGAGAAGCAGCACTTGTAGCACCAGGCCCAATGGTTGATAATGGAGTCATTGTTGGAGACATAGCTGCATCCTCACTTGGTCTTTTGGCATTTGGAAGACCATCATTAAGACGGAATCGAAATGACGAGGGCGAATCAACTATTCCTCTTTGAGGACCTGATGATTCAGTTAAAGGAGGTGTGAAACTCATAAGTTCCATATGAATCTCTCTATTACGAGATGCAAGAATAGCAATCTTTTCATCTTTAAAAGATACTCTCCATACAGCATCATAAGGACCTGATAATGTTCGAATGTGCTTACCAGTAGCCAATTCCCACACTTCAACTTTACCATCACTACCACCACTAACAATTCTTTCTTCATCAAATTGCAGAGTAGTAACAGAATTATCATGAGCAGTGAATCGTTGTAAGCAAGAGTAATTTTCAAGGTCCCAAACTCTAATAGCACCATCAGAGCCTCCTGAAACCAAAGTATTGCCCTTCATTTGTAATTGGCCAACTAAAGAAGTATGACCTTGTAAGAATGCAAGACATTGACCAGTACTAGGATCCCAGATTCTAATAGAAGCATCTAAAGAACCAGTGGCAATTTTCTTTCCGTCAAAAGCCAAAGAATAAATTTGAGAAATGTGACCAACAAGAGTATGTAAAAGAGTACCATCAGAGATTCTCCATACCTTGGCAGTGAAGTCATAACTACCACTAACACAAATATCTCCAAATACTTCAATACATCGAACAGAAGCATCATGGCCCTCTAAAACCCGAGTGCAAACTCCTTTCTTTAAATCCCATACTCTAATAGTAGAATCCCTTGAACCAGAAATAGCAGTATTTTCATCAACCATTTGGACACATCTGACTGTAGAAGAGTGGCCCTTTAAGATAGCAGTACAATTACCAGTTCTCAAGTTCCACACTCGCACATCGCGATCACAACCTCCGCTAACAAGGGTATCACCTTTAAGAGTTAACGCCCACACGCCCATAACATGACCAAATAAGGATCGAAGCATACGACCATCTTCTCTAAATACAAAGATTTTGGAATTATCCAATGCAATAACAATATACTGACCTTCCATAATAAGAGAAGTGACGACGCCAGGGTTTCGAATCACATATCTTGCTGCTAAGGTACCACCAGATGCCCAAGCGGAATTTAACAAATATTGTTGTTTAAAGTGAGATCTATAAGAAGTAGGAACAGGACGACGGGTGGCATTTGGATTGAAAATAGCTTCAGCAAGGTCGTTGGAGTCGACAGCTGGTACTCCTCCAACAACACTAGGCAATCGGGCCCTTGTATCCATGACAGGTGTATTGACTGCAGCAGATAGCCGACGGAAATGATGAGTCTCACAAAGGTCTTTCCAAGTCAAATCGTCACTTAAAATAAGATACCATCGTTTAGATACTTGAGAAGCTCTTGCTAAAGTTTTGGGATCATCAATATATGATAAAATCTTTAAAGAAATCTCGTTGGGTAAGACCTCAAAAGGATCGCGTTTTAATAAAGGAGCAATGAAGTTTGATGTATCGGATAACACCGAGCTGTTGCACATGGCTAACAAACTGTTGAGAATCATACACTTTCGTTGGTCATCTAAAGCTTGGAAATGGTCTTTAATAGAGTCAAAGATGTTGCTGGCAACATAAGACTGGTCGAGTTCAACAGGACTAGGTCCGTCACCACCTCCAACCCCACCGGTGACGGCGGTATGGGCAAAGTTGAGGGTTTGTCTGTTCTGACTCACAAAATTAGAGTTATTATATTGGTAATGCAAAAAATGTTGAAGATTAACTGGCGATTTGTATACACTCGATTGGTTGTGTAAATGATGAAGTTGAGAGGTATATGAATCTCCATGCTGCTCTATGGTAGAGCCAGGTGCACCACTTAGGTCTAATTCTCTTTGTAGACCACTTGAAGCTTGAGTTACTGCATTATGATTATTATTATTGGCTGAATAATGGGAGTGATGATAAGTATGAGGGATTGGTGAAGGTGCCGGAGTCAATGGGGATTTAAACGTATTATCAAGAAGGGCAGAATTGCCGGATGACGAGTTATCTGGAGTTGACGATCGACTTGACTCGGTAGTCATTATGAATAAATAAACTGTAGTAATAACTAGGCTTTGATAAGGTAAATACTGGCTGTAGACACAATGTGTATAACAAGAATATGAGATCCAAAATTTTTTGAAATAAAAATAAATGATGGAGTATTTAATAAATAAATTGAGCTGCCAAAACCAAAAATGGAAACAGTCCAAAAAAAAAAAAAAAAAGAAAAAAAACTAAACCGGGTTTAATATCTTTGAAAAGAAATGCAAATATCAGAAAAATCAAATGTCAGTATGATAGGCCCAAACGCTAGAAATAAAATCCAAGACCACTAGTATATATAGAAAATAGACTAAGACAAGATGGACTGATATAGCAAGTAGGCATTTAGTCAGTTGCAAACAAAGAAGCGTATTACAAGGTGCTGGGACATTTTAAGCGATGAATGGGTAATGAGGCTATCATAAGCAGGTAATTTTGCCTGATCAAGCAATGATCGCTGCAAGGCCGTTTAACGCATTTGTTTTTTATTTGTTTTTTTTTCTGTACAAACTATAAAGTTTGCGAGATTCTAGCTGGTTTTCTTTTTAAAAAAACTATACACGCTTTTGCATTGCCTAATTTAGTGCAACGGGATCAATATTTACCTAGTATTTGCATTGTGGAGGCGATTCTTTAGTGCTTCAAGCCTAGACCAGCCAGCTAGTTGACCATCCTGCGATCAGTTAAACCCTCCAACAATTGTGGATAGTTTATTAAAATTGTTGATTCATCGTTGATTGTTTATCCATCGATTTGGAATTGTATCGAAAGATCTAACTGGTATACAATTGATCCACAACTTAATCTAATAATTGCTAATCCTCCTAGTCTATGGTCCTAGGTTATAGTCCTAGGCTAGGATCTTACGCTAGTGCCTTTGGTTAGTGCCTTTAGCTGGATTAGACGTATAGCTTTCGAGCTTGCATTTTGCTGGTAGAGAGACAAGGTAGTGTTAAATAGTCTAATGACCGGTTATCAGGCTGATAATAGCAACATTTGCCGCTCGTTTTCGTTTAGCTTACAACAGCCAAATGTTTCGTGTTACAAATGTCCCAAAATCGGTTGAGTTTGGTTGATATGATCGCCAAACTATTTTATTCCTCAACCTTAACTGGTAATCTAGTGCATCTTCTACAGATTCTGTACTGCTCAGCACAGCGCTGAAGCAGCTTAGCCAGGTAATTTACTGCGCACGTAACTTAAGCTAGCCAATTTCCGCAGACCGTTGAGAGATTGCATATAGGTGCAGCGGAGACCGTAGATACCAATCCCTTCAACTTGCATGAGTTGAAAATTTTTTATAAATCGTTTTTCGTCCAAATAGGGTTTTGATTTAAATAATCATTTTAGTATTTCTGGTTTACTTAATTCGCTGTATATCTATATATTAGGGACTATTTTTTATAAATTGATTATCCTAATATAACCCTGTTATCGACTAATATAGTGGGTAGTCCATTTGCCGTAGATGATTACAAGTCTTAAAGTAGAATTAGTTAACCAACTCTCGTCAAAGCCCTTAAAATAGTGATTAAATTTTAAATTTTCAAGAAAAATAAAATATAACTAAATTTACGAAATTATTTTTTTCTGATATTTTGTGATGCGACGCGCGGCATTTTCTTAGTTTGGACGTTGTTTTTTTCTTTTTCCTTTTTTTTTTTTTTTATGTTTTTGAGGTGTTAAAACTTAATTGACACAGCGACATTGGGCCTACTATATTGTTCCATACATTTATCAACTCTTTCTACACGCCTTTGCATGTATACTTATTATAGTTAGAGCGTCGGTGCCAGTCCCTGTTGGGCTCACGGACACATTCGGCACTGATCCTCAGATGTTACTGGAATTGACTGCAATTACTGTTAACTTACTGCTGTATCTTATTATTATATCTTATTAACAGGTCAAACTTTAGATTCAAATTAATGCACATTTGCAGAGTTCTATTTTGGTAATAATAATACGGTTAACTATGTTTATATTGATTCAATTTTAATTGGCAGGACCCACTTGATTTGCAAGGCCCGCATGCTATGCTAGCATGCTCCTCGTCTATTGTTTAACAATATCAACTAAACTATAATAAAACTCGATCATTATCTGTCTCACTATGCTTGTTGTGACTGTAACTTGAGCTGACATAGATCATTTCCTAATCAGACTTGTCACACTATCCTCGTAAGAGCCGTCTAGTTATCAAAACTTGCTACTAAATTCCTGGTTCTCGAAACTAGCTACCATAATGACTAACTTCTAGACCGTAATAGCTAACTTCTACAAGGCTTTGATGGCATTTCAACAACAGTGTACCGTACATTATTTTATACGCCTGGAATAGTTTCACTAACAGAGATTCTAGGGTCTTCATTACGTGTTACAGTTGAAATGGTACGGTACGGCTCAAAATGAGGTTGCAGTCTTTCAGGTGCCTCAAAAAAGTAACTAGTTAACTTAAGTAAATTTCAGGTGCCTAAAAAGAAGTTAGTAAATAAACTACTGCAGTACCGAATGGGTTAAAAGCAAAATCAAGTTCCATGTAATAATGATGGTTACATGTAATATTAACGCCTATACCTTTTACATAAAAAACAGTTAATATTTAGCGAGGACCGACTCGGCTTTCAAATATTATTTATTAAGTTAACTTTTTATGAAGCCAACTTATTGTACTCTACGTTTGTACATGTAACACTGTACACATTACATTAAATGTTATAATATTATGTGGGTGGCCGTATTGTAAGTAACTTTAGTTAGGCCCAACAAAATCCCTTTCGGCTGTGCATTAATCTTTAGGTTTGGAAATAACTGTTAAGTTAGTTAACTAGTTACTGTAACTTACATCTAACTGCAACATTGCTGAACTAACTTATCATTTAACTTGATACATGTATTGAATTCTACATCACCGTTGGGCTTTATAATGCAGTGTCGAGTAATGCTCAATTAACGGTTGGGTACAAACAGTTTCTGCCTAAGATGAACCTATCACTACTCAAATCCCAAAAAATATATTAAAATATCATCTACCTAATCCAATTAAAATATGATACACTTTTCATCTAATTGATGCATAATTCAATTTATTTATTGCTTAGCTCGAGTCGGAGCTTTAACCGACTGGGTCATGACTGCAGAAATCGTCGTCTGTAAGTTGCCGTCTTGCCGGTCAGACCGTTATATAATGCAGATCCTTCTATGCATACCAGTTACATTAGGGGGGTTAACTTAGTTCAATCTCTAATTATTACACGCGTGGTTTTATTTCTTTTTCATTGCTTTGATGCTTGATTTCCCTGGAATCTGGAAATAAACTTCAATTGCAATCGTGTCAGGAACTCACAATGCCATTCTCCGTGAGTTGTGTATACGAAGGACTAGCCAACTGGCAATTCCCATCAGCGCTCAACTGAATTGCGGTCTGACCGCTAATTTAGTAATTACAAATGATTTTTACTAAACCTTAGTCAAATCATCCAATATATTGTGTAACTATTCAACATATATTTCCTAATAGTGAATTTCATTTTCTATCAGTTACAGCACTTTAGTAAATTTATAGTGTCCACTGTAACGGTCACCGTTAACTTACCTGGTGTTACTGGTAAAAATTACTGGTAACTATGACTCTGATGTCTTAATAACAGGGGTTTAACCTGTGATCCGCAACAAAGAAGCCTAGTAATCTAATTCTCTCACAACAAACCAAGTGTTAGTCTTGACACTTAGTCAAAGTTAACTAATTGTTTCAAAACGTGTTCCTATTAAGTTAAAACTTGCTGTCTTGCATTTATCCTGACTAATGAGTATTATTTTTTAACCATACCAACTGCGCGCGCTAGCATTTGATATATCACGTGATATTTTAGTTAAGCGGCTAATCTCGCCTGATAGTTAATCCTGCCAAAATATTAGAAAGCTTAATTTATACCACAACTGACAGGCATAATGAAGTTGGTTTTACTATCAGACGATAGCCCTCAGAGCAAGTTTAACCCTACTATAAGTCTCTCTGAAAGACTTGTAAGCACCATTCAAAACTGGAAGCAACTAGAATCCTCTAAAGATGACTCACCTTCTCAAGATCCCGTGATTTTACCTCCTCTTTCGTATTTTAGTCAACCCAACAAATCATCAGAGATTACTGGTAAGTATCTGGCTAGTTAATTAATATTGGTAATGATCTAACTGGATAGCCAAGATTTTCTTGCCTACAAATGTCACTCAAAAGCAAGCCACTCAATCAGTGTCTGAAGCTCTTGAACTGTATAAGAAGAGGTTTGGTGATCTCAATATCAAATTATTGGTCTTATCCATCGAAGGACTCTCTTTTAATGACGATAGTGATGATGAGGGTTCTAAAAAGTCTATATTATCTGATAATGATGTTTTTGAGTTATGGACTGCTATTACTAGTAGGAAGAAAGGGCCTTGTCCTGTGAATGTTGATCAATATGGCATTGCCGAATTGTCAAGTAACCGACTAAAGAATTTAGTAAGTAAAGTGAAAGAATCATCAGGGTTTCTTCCTGCTGTAGATCATATCAATGCTGATGATTGTTGTGCTTTACCACCAGGGCTTATTTCTTTTGCAAAGGAAAACAATATTAAATTGTTGGCCCACCATGACCCTGAAGAGATCTTGCCTGCTACAGAATTCACAAAGCTTATTGAAACATTAGGAGTTTGTAATTCTAGTTCTTCAAACTGGAATTGGATCCTACGTATCACTTCTATTGTTAATGACCGGCAAATTATTCTTGGAAATGAGTATATAGTCGATATTACTAAAGTTTAGATTATTTTAGATTATAAAATGCATTCTCAAAACAAACAGCTAAAAAAATCTTTCATATGCATGTACTAGTTAAATTAAGAATATGTATAGTATAGTATAACAAATAAAAGTAAATATAGGTCATTCAGTTGCAAAATAGTCGACCAAAACGTTGACCATGGCCACGAGAATCTCTACTGCAATGAGAACAATAACAATAAACTCTAAATATTCTTCATGAGCGTGGCCCAATTGCTCCTTGAGCATCTGCAACAAATCTGAAATAACCTCTAATCTTTGATTCAACAAGCTGACTCTTTGATTGATTTCTAAATAGCCTCTAGTGGCCTGATAAATAGGTTCCAAGTGAGGTTCGGCCCACATGAGTTCTGGCGAGTCAAGAATCGACCCATGCAGATTAATATTAATTCGTAAGATAAATAACTCTCCAATACTCATCATAATATTCTTTCTGTTCATATTGATTTTTCCTGTCAATGCAACCTCTTGAGGAAAGTCTTGGGTAGCATCAATAGTATTATCAACTAACTCTTCAAACAGTGATATCTTGACTGATTGAGCAATCGCATGCGATATTGATAGTTTAATCATATAATTTGAATTATCTCGAAGAGTGATAAAATCATTATAAATTCTTGGCTGATAACTCTTGGTAATATAATAATTAAACTCTTCAATTTGAACATCCTCATCTGCCAATTTCTCATTTTCAAACTTGGCCAACTCTTTTAAAAACCGTTTCTCTTCTGCTTCAGTATATCCCCATAAAACAGCTACTCCATAGTCAAATAAAAACATTTCGCTTCGTTCTTTAAAACTCAAGTCAAGCTCTCCACCTTCGTCGTCTAATCGGATTAATGTATCATTGTCCGTCTCTACTCGACGATACTTGTAAGGAGTATATAAACATTCATCAAACAATTTGGGAGCTGTCTGATATGCTTTTCTTCCCACAAAATATCGAGCAAGTTCATTCAATTTATATGATCCTGCTGTACAGTAAGCAGTGACTCTTGGCAATAATGATCGATGTGCTTTTCCTAATCGTTCGGCATCCTTTCGAGCAGGACGTTCTTTTATTCGAGCAACCTGGCTGTATACATCACTGGTCGACTCATGTCCGCTCTCTTCCAAAACAGGTTCATCCGGTAATAATTTCAGTTTCTGTGTAGTGAATGACGTTCTTTGTGGTCCTATTCGTCGAACTGCTGGTCTGTTTGTTGTCGTCGATATTGTCGAAGCCTGCTGAGGCCCATATACTGGAGGGGTTGTTGCTGAAGCAGGTCCTCGACTGACAGCAGCAGGAATGTTTCTTAATGGCCCAACATTATGGACTCCTCCGATTAAATTAGAAGTAGGTTGTTCCGTTAATAATGGCGTTCGTTCCGACATTGTAACCTCTAATGTTGATGGTTCCAAACAAACGTTGTTAAAATATGTCTATAGTTTAGATAAAGAAAAGTCGACGACAACATTAAGTGCATAGTAGCTAAGCCGTCTCGTCAGCCGTGCAACCATCAAATTATTTAATTAATGATATCAGCCATTATCAACGTTGCAAGGAACAAATGTTTAATAGAAGTATGAAATGGAATGTGATGCAATATGTGTTTTTAGAATATTAAATGGAGTCCATTATTGGAAATGTAAAATTTATTATTTTTTCTTTTTAAAACAATTTTACAGGAAGGAAAATTATCTACCAAAATCTGCATGAAATTGTATTGCTGCTATTACTGCTCTTGCGTTCCATTTATAAACAGTACGTGTACAAAATTTTATAAGATCTGTGATGGCAGTAGTACTAATGGGAATAATATAATACGAATTGTACAATATTAATGTGGCTCTTAAATAGAATTCTATTTTCTATGAATTTTATTTTTTGTAACAATAAAATCCAGCCGTACTCGGGTACAATATATATATTTTCTACATTTTGACTGGAATTTTCTAATCATTATGGTGTAGATCCCAGATAGGCCCTACCTTAAGAAGCTTCTTGGCACGGACAACGTCTAAGTTACCCCTTTCGTGAACTACTGTAGCAACTTTTAGGTAGGTTCTATAGCTTTCTGGGCGATATTGCACAATTTGCACTACAGTAAGTTACAATTAGAAGGCCTACAGCATATTGGAGCGGAGATAAGGTACATTGGAATTTAGACTAAATCATTGGTTGCATGACATACTCTCTTCTCAACTGTGTTTAGATTTATAGATAGTTAGAGCACTTATTACTCGATTTAAGCATACCTTAATCCACGAAGAACATAAGTCAAAGCATTCCGGCTATCTTTCAGCAAACTTTATAGTTCATCTGTACAGAAATACTTCATGAAAAAATAATATTGCTTGTATTATAGGGGTTGATAACTGAAACATATTAAGATATTATACAACTCACTTGTACAACACCAACAGTAGCCTCAGCTTAGAAGTTAACCAGTAAGTTAACAAGTAAGTAGACAAGAGTAGCAATTACAGTTAAGTAGCTCTTAACAGTAGTGAAGGTCGAGTTCATCTGTGTACAAAATGTATTTTAACCGGCATTTTGGCTATTCATTCACTTCGATAGGAACTATGACTTTATGCAAGCAATGTATAGTATATTATATAAGTAGGCAAGGTGCAAAAACTTGATTTACTGTATATTTCATTAATTATTCTACCGGAAGAGCACCAATTGATAGCTTTTTCTCTTTAGCGGTCTTGACTAGCTTCTTGTTCCGATTCGTATTTGCTGAAAACTCGGTCTCTCTGATGATGTTATCTACAATGGAGAAGGTAATTTAAATGAATTAACAAGACGCGCTGTTTCTGATAATTCTTTGGTTTTGAATAATGTAACAAGAGTGGTGTCAGATTTTAGATTGTCTTTCAATGGAACAAAAAGAGATTCTGGCCTCTTTTGGCAATACCAAGCAGCGAATTCTGGAACATGGTGGTCTTCCTGGTATCCTATTTCAGACTGCTATTACTGTCATTTAGGAGGAACCGATTTAACCTGTAGTGAAAAACTATAATATAGTTATACATACACTTGGTCTATTACTGAAGATGCTGGAATTGATGTTGCTGAGGTTTCACTAACCACCTCATTATCTATATCTGAGTCAAGGTCTGAGTCCGAAAAATATGGGTGTCAATGCACAGAAGTTGATGATGTTGCACAGACCTGGTATTTAAAGGGAATGTATTGAGCAGATATGCAAAACAGCAATGTGTGTTCATAGATACTGCGGATGATTTAGCCCTTGACTGTGATGCTTGGAGTCAGTATCATAGAGCCAATGCGCCTATAAAAAACAAAGAGGTATTTGGATGAAGCTCTGTGTCATCTAATGTCCAATGCTAGAATAATATAATAGTTTGAGGGTTAGTGGAAATATATTGCTAGGATCTTCAACAGATTAGCTATTTCCAGTGCTATATTCAGTTTAGGTAATGAAAGGTGCTATACAGTATATCTTAATCAGGACTTTAACTATAATAGTTATAAGTATCAGATTTTATTTTGCTAGTCTTTTAAGGTATTCTTTGCTCTTGCTATGAGTATCTTCATGTTATTTTTCTTCTGTTAGTTGTGTTTATTTGATTAACCAGTACTGTTGTAATACTACGTTGTCTCACATCGATATGTGACAAAGTATTAGATAAATAGGATCATAAGATTTCCACATGGCCCCTATACATTCTAAGTCCCATGAAGCAGCTATCAAGAATTTTTCAAGCTGAAGTCTATTAATTATATAAAGCTGAAATTCACTTATGCTTTCAGAAATATAATCTAAGCTCATGATACTGTATTGAAATCGGTTCTTGTGTACATTGATATAATTATATTCGTTTGTGTTTTGATGATGTTCACATATTTATAATCAAGATACTTTTTTTTTTTTTTCATTTATTATCATATCATATACTATATCACTGCTGCTATTGTAGGTCTATTTCTATGATGCCATGATGCCTATCAGCTGAGTTGTAATACATATTTTGTTTGCTCTAACATATTGTAAAAATAGATAACTCTCGTTCATTATTTCATAATTTCAATAGTACTAATATCTTCAAGAAAGCTTTAATAAACTTTTTACTCAGATTGGTAAATATAACCCCGGTCTTGTCATTAGTTTAATATTAGCCGTAATTACATGTCATTTTAATAGACATGTGATTATTATTGTTGACCTTTTATGCATACAGTTATTTCTCCTTAAGATTCTCTTTTACTATTACTAAGAATATCCAAATTTAGCCACAGGATAAATTAAAACCAAATTATAAACTAAATAGTAGAGATTAAATAAAACATATAGTCAAGATTCAAGTAAAAACTTCCTTCTCATCCCAATTTGTTGATGTCAACGATGTAGCACTAATACCTTTGTTATGAATATATCTTTCAATATTTCGTAAAATAGTTTCAACTGCATAGTGTGCATTCTCAGCAAATCTGTCGATTCGTTGAACAAAGTTTTTTCGTCGAAAAAATGTTCTATATTTGCCGGTGGCGTCAATACGTGTTTTCATTCTGCGAGCATATGCCTTTAGCAGTTTATGCTGTTCCTTCAAACTTAATTTGCCACGTATACCAGTGTGATATTCATTATACAAGTCAGAAGGTCCTTTAATAGTTTCACAAATTTCAAACGCATTTTCTGTCACATCAAACTGTTTGGCGCTGGGCCCAACCGACTTAGAAAATGTTCCTATTCTAGATGGAAGAGTTCCGGTCAACGGTAACCCTGTAGTTTCGAGAATATTGTTAACAATATTTAATTCTAAATAATCTAAAGAAGAAGTAGTCACAGAAGAAGAAGAAGCTAATGAGTTCTTTGTTTGATTTAGTATTAGCTCATCAAGCATATCATTCTCGTACTGCAAACGAGAAATCTCTTTAAGGTGATTTTCGCTAGTACTATTCTCACTGCTTTTACTACTACTATCTTCAAACCCAAAAAGGTCATTAATAAAAGTGTCTCTAAACCGTTGTTGTTCTTTGCAGTGGTTCGAAACTTGTTGTGATAAAGCCATAATCATGCTTGAAAGTCTGTTCACACTCTCTTCAATATTATAGTCAGTTTCTGATAACCCAGCTACTTGAGAACTCAAATTTTCTACTTGCTTCTGTAATATCATAGTACTTCTATTGACATTCTTCATATCATAGCTGATATGCTCCACGGCATTATACTTCTTGTTCCGCCGTTTCTTCTTAGCAAACTGAATCACTGAACTGTTACAGCTGGAACAGGACAGTTGCAAAGACATATTAAGACAGCCTCTACAGTAACCCGTATTATTTATCGGAAATTATAAGGATAATGGACAAATGTCATTATTTCAACTCATGACAGACTTTCTTGTGTTTTATTTCCGTAGGGTGTGGGTTTCGGCTTTAACTTGTCATATCTTAAAGAGGTTAACTTTATGATAGAAAAAGCAATGATAACATATATATTTGGCAAATATTTAAGTTGATAAACTGATTTGATCATAAGAATTGGTGAATGACTTCTATTCATCGATTACTTTACAGTTAAATAAATATTCCACGGTTACTCCATGCTGATAGAACCTATAAATATGTAACTTTCAATAAGGCAACAGCTGATTATGCTTATAAACGAATTCCCTTTACAATGTGACGATCATTTTGTTATACCCAGTATGGAATCGTGGAGCCGGCAGCTAGAATCTCAATATACCTGTTGATTGTATATATGGGGTAAGATATCATGGCATACTGATGAATTCAATTTTAATGTTTTGAACAATTGAAATTGTATTCGTCATATTCACTTATTTAGATGGAATATTCAGACTCTTAAGACGACCTTCTAGACTATCATTACCTTTTCAAGGTCCATCATATTGATATTGAAAAGATCTTTTAGGTATATAGAGATTGAATTTTAAAATAAATAAGAAAGCGACTTAGAATTGAAAGAAAATAATCAAAAATTGAATTTTGAAGTACCCAAAACTATCATCATTCAACTTATAGATTAGATTGGAAAGAACTTGAAATTAATAGAACTCTGTGACTTCCTATTACTTCCACTATCGTTGTGTTTTAATATTAGTTTAAATTCGGTCACTCTTTGGTGTTAATTATTTTTCACAGAACCTTATATAGAAGAAAATCATTGATTTGTTAGAGAGATCAATTAGCTGAAACAATACATACTCTTGTTATCTTAGGCTTAAAAAAAGATAAATATGGGCTTATAACTCTGAGAAGAATACAGTTTATCCATTTGACCAAATTTCACCATACTTTTAGAATTTATATTAAGCAACGAGGAAAAAATATAGAAATAATACATGATCTTAATATTTTGAATATATAAAATATTTATGATTAAATTATACACTGATGGTCTTCCATAAACTGAAACCATCACTTCCAGTAGAAACAAGGTTACCAGGGATTTGTTTATTCCAGTGGACTTCCTTAGCATGTCGTTGCCAGTGAACAAATAATAATTGAGATGGAATATCATCTAATTCTCCTTCAGCCTCTTTAGCTTGAGTCTTAATCTCTTCATCATCAGCCTCAACTGAAAGATCCCATAAAGTAACAGTGTTATCCTCAGAAGCAACCGACACAATAGATTCTTCAGATGGGTGGAATTCCAAAGATGTGATAGCAGAATTGTGGAAATTGAATGAAGCAACAGGACTAGGAGGAGTGCTAGAGTTGTTGAAACTTCGAAGATCCCAAACTCCCCATTGACCATCATCATGACCAGTGGCTAATAAATAACTGACTTTAGAGTTCCATGACATTACATTAATATCAGTATTGGTAGCCTTTACTGCTAAAGCAGCCTTATGCTTCTTACTTCTAGTATCCCAGATTCGGATCATACCATCAGTACCTCCAGATGCAAAAACGGTCTTTTCAGACTTACTCCATTGTAGTTCTTCAACACTACCATTGTGACTTTGGAATGGGAGTCTATCAGAAGTCCAACCAGATGGAGTTCTGGTAGTAAGATGAATTCGTCCACTAATATCACCAGTCAATAAAGCACCAGTTGGAATCAATGGTGACCAATCGACTGCATAACCTTCAACTCTGCCATGGACTGAGACAGTGTGTACAGGCCTGTTCATTTGCTTATTAATAACTGTACCAGGAGTATCAAAAGATCTCATATGAGGTGAAATATCCCAGACATAGACATCTCCAGACTCGGACATAGATGCAGTTAAATACTCACCAGTATTCTTTGCAAATGGATTGCATCGGATTCGGTTGGTGGTATAAGGAGTAGGCAAAGATTTACTTTCTAAAATAGGGTCGGCATCGAAATCTTCATCATCATCATCTTCTTCCTCTTCATCATCGTCTCTTACCAAAGTCTTTCCCAGTGAACTAAGCTTCATAACAGTAATTTCATTGTCCTTAGCCTTGTGTGCCTGAGTGCCAGTAACAAGGTATGTGGTTTGAGGATATCCTCTCCTTTCATCTCCTAAATTATCTTCCAAAATGTCGAATGATAAGCAAGGCCATTTAACATTAAAACTATGGAGCATATCATAAGTAGTTGGATCTGGCTCCATAATCTCATCTGGACCCAAAGGTGCATTCTTATTAGGTAAATATATTTGGGGCTTATTAGACTTGGGTTTCTTAACTTCGACCTCCTCATCTTCACCAACGGTATCTAGTTTACCATCAGTGGCTTCACCTTGTTCCATATCTTCATCTTCATCGTCAATATCATCACCTGCTTCAAAAACTTCATCTTCACTTTCAAATTCATCTCCGTAAGGATCTTCGAATTCTCCAATTTCCTCGTCAGCATTGTTGACGACCTTGCTAGGAGTATCCTCATTAGACTGTTTTTGAGCAGTAACTCTTTCTAATTCGTCGTCTGCCGCTCTTTTTGACATAATAAATTAAAACCTTAGTATAGTCAAAAGTAGTTTTTTACTATTATTTTTTTTTTTTCTTCTTTTGGAGATAATAAATTTATTTAAGGGTTAGGTCATTTCCATGACTATACCCTTACCCAATTACACCCTGTATTATATTGAACTTAAGAAGTAACTTTCAAAAATATGATCTTTCAAAATTTCAATTGACATAGGGGAATAATGTCAAATAATAAACTTAGTTTCCTGGATATGCCTGCTCCGGCTGGGTATATCCCGGGATTAGGCAGAGGTGCTACAGGATTCACCACTAGATCTGATATTGGTCCCGCTAGGCAAGTGCTTGTAGGTGAATCAAAACCTGAAGAGGCTGGTGATGCAGAAGGGGAAGTTGAAGATGCTGAGGATAGATTTCAAGATGCAGAAAATGAAAATGAAGAAGGATTGTTATTTTCTGGCGGGTCGTTGGATGTAGAAGATGCGGAAGCGGATAGGATATATCAACTAATTGATAAACGAATGGAAGAAAGAAGAAGGGCCCAAAGAGAAGCAAGAGAAAATGCCGAACGGGATGAATTTGAAAAGGCAAATCCTAAGATATCAACCCAGTTTTCTGATTTAAAAAGAGCATTATCAACAGTTAGTGCCGATGAATGGGCTGCTCTACCAGAAGTTGGAGATTTAACAAGACGAAATAAACGACAGCGTCAAGATATGGAGAGACGGTTTTATGCGGTACCAGATTCGGTTGTACTTAGTGCTCAAAATGCCAAAGCAGTTGATTCTGCTATTGATTCTAGTGATCCTTCTGATGGAACCAAGACTGATTTCAGATCAATATCATCTGCTCGTGGTAAAATGTTGAGTATGCAATTAGATAGAGCTAATAATGGCAATAGTAGTACTGGAGTACCTGCATCTTTACTCAACGATGAAGTACCTAGAAATATTTATGAAAATGCAACCAAATCAGATATCAAACTTGGCATGGCTAGTACAATAGATCCTAAGGGATATTTAACGTCTTTAGCTAGCTCCACTATTGGTGCCGCAGATATTGGAGATATTAAGCGCGTAAGACCATTATTGGAATCTTTAGTTAAGAGTGACGTAAAAGAACCAAGAGGTTGGATTGGATTGGCTAGATTAGAAGAAATTGCTCAAAAACGCACAAAAGCACGATCAATTATTCAGCAAGGTTGTGAAAACTGTCCTCGAAATGAAGATGTATGGCTAGAAAATATAAGATTAAACGATAGACAGCCCGCTAAAGTTATTGCTGCTAAAGCAGTAAGAATGATTCCAAAAAGTATTAATTTATGGTTGGCTGCTTCTAAATTAGAAGATGAAATGAATGCCAAGAAGAAGATTATTCAGAAAGCATTAGAGAATAATCCTTCTAGTGACACTTTATGGAAAACAGCAGTTGGTCTAGAAGCTTCTCCTGACGATGCAAAGTTGCTTTTAGCCCAGGCTGTTGAGCTGGTCCCTTTATCTGAGGATTTGTGGTTAGCATTAGCGAGGTTAGAAACTTATAAAAATGCAAGAAAAGTACTCGCAAAGGCCCAAAAAGCACTACGAGTATCAAGAGCTGTTTGGATTGCTGCTGCTCGTCTTCAAGAACAAGAAACTCAAGATGAATCTAAGGTTGATGCTATGTTAGCCAAGGGAGTTAAACAACTGGATAATGAAGGTGGTCTACCTGATAGATCATTGTGGATTGGTGATGCTGAAGACTGTGAAAAAGAAGGAGCATTAATGACATGCAGAGCTATTATAAGAGCTACTATTTCGTTAGGCATAGATGAAGAAGACAAAAAGGCTACATGGATGGAAGATGGCAAGGCATGTATTCAAAATGGATCATATGAAACAGCTCGTGCCATATTTACTGTTGCGTTAGAAACGTTCCCACAATCACGGTCATTTTGGATGGCTAGAGTACAATTGGAGAAGCTACATGGATCCAAAGATAATCTATGGAAGGCATTGGAAGATGCCGTTGAAGTATGTCCTCAAGTTGAAGCTTTCTGGCTATTATATGCTAAAGAGAAACAAGATCTTGGAGATATTAAAGGTTCTCAAGATGTTTTGGCTAGAGCATTTGAAAGAAATAAAAACAATGAACAAATTTGGCTTGCTGCAGTTAAACTTGAAGTAGATACTAAAAGCTACGATAGAGCTGAAAAATTGCTGGCTAGAGCTCGGCAGGATGCAAATACAGAGAGAGTATGGATTAAATCAATTGTATTTGAAAGACAAATGGGTAAATTAGATGCTGCCCTGGAATTGATAGAACAGGGTCTTGCCAAATACCCTCAAAATGGAAAGTTACATATTCAAAAGGGCCAAATATATGAAACTAGAGGTGATATACTAAATGCAAGAAGTGCATACACAGCAGGAACAAGAGCATGTCCTAAATTTGTTCCATTATGGCTTAGTTTAGCAGCATTAGAAGAATCTCAAAACATTATCATCAAGGCTCGATCAGTCTTAGATAGAGCTTCTCTAGTAAACGACAAGAATGACCAAATTTGGCTTGCCAGAATCAATCTGGAGAAAAGAGCTGGTAATGATGCTCAAGCTCTGAAGTTAATGGCAAATGCCCTTCAAGAATGTCCTAAATCTGGTATTTTGTGGTCATTGAACATTTGGTTGCAGCCCAAAATGGGCCGGATGGCTAAAGTCATCCAAGCTGTTAAAGAATGTGAACATGATTCCTATGTACTTGTTACAGTTGGAAAACATTTTTGGAATGAAGCCAAGGGTGTAAAAGCTCAGACTTGGTTTGAACGAGGAATTAAGGCTGATCCAGATAATGGAGATGCTTGGATTTGGCTTTATAAATTCACTGTTGCAAATAAAGACGACAATGCTGACAAGATTTTGAAAGATTTTGAGGCAGCAGAACCTCGACATGGTTTAATCTGGACTAAATGGAATAAAGATATTAATAATTTCGGCAAACCTCAAACAGAAATTTTCAAACTAGCAGCATCAGTTATTAACTTTGATAGCTAGAACAAAAAAATAATAATGACTCATGAAATATATATTATGTACTATAATTTTGATAAAAAATATTATCAATGATACTTCTAATTTCCAGCAGCTTCTCTATACCATCGAACAGTTTTATCAACTCCAACAGAAACAAATCCTTGATTGACTCCACCAATGACACCGGTTCCCCATCCCTTTTTCAACCAGCTTACAGATAAAACAGGTTCACTTGAATCTAATTGCGTATTTACACATGCTCGGCTTTCAAGCCACCACACGCGGACTTTTCCGTTATATGAACTGCTTAATAGGAACTCACCAGTTTCATTCCATGAAAGAGAGAAGATCCAGCTTTCAGAACCCGTGAGGTTACTAATATGTTCACCAGATGTCATACTGTATAATGAAATAGATTGACTATCACCACCAATAGCTAGCATAGTTGATCTAGGAGAGAACTTAACAGCTCTCATGGGACTATTGTGACCAGTTAAAGAGTATGATAATCTTCCTGTGCTGAGGTTATAAACACGAGCTCCACCAGTTTCAAAACCAACAGCAACCAAATCTCCATCAGTAGACTATGATTAGTAAATGAGCCAAAGACTTTGTAGATCTCAATACTTACATAGTCAATTGAGATACCCAAATTTCCATTTCCTGTTAACTGTACTGAGGTTTTAGCTTCAATATCATATACAGCGATGGATCTATCCATCAAAGTAGCTGCCAATTTACTTCCATCAGGAGAAAGAGCAACTGCCCAAACATTCGCCAAAGTATTTTCTATAGTTAGTTCAAAATGTATAATGACTATTTATCATATCTGCATACCTATAGGTTTTAAAGAATCTAGATCATAAATAAGCACTTCTCCAGAAAACAATGCCGCTGCTAATCTACTGGAGAATGCATCAACCACTAGATGATGAATACCTGCAGTATTTTGTACTAGCGCAGTGTATGAAGGGTCTTGTTGAGAATTATCCCACAATAATATTTTTCCATCGCCCGATCCAGTAATTGTGTACTTGTCAGTTGTTGCAACTGCAAAGATGTCTGACGTGTGTCCTACTGTTAGAAACTGCCCATAATCCTTAATCAATTCGTAAAGCTTACCTCCCGTAGACGAATTAGTAGCAATATAAGGCCGACTCTATAGTTAGAATAAAGTTGGATTAACAGGACTGTTAACATACCATCGTATATTTATAATATGTGTAGTTTGATACCCTCGATTAAGTGAAAACCAAACTTATAGCACGTTAAGTACGTTCGTACTTCATAACGGGCACGGCTGAAGTATATACTGTGGAAATATGTGAGGCTCTAAGTGTTAAATGAGACTACAACTTAAAGTTAAGGATATTATTTCAATTGCATCACAGGAGTCCAATCTCAAGCATGTGAAAGAAAAATTTTCTTATTATAAATAGGCTGTATTTTGTACGAATTAATAAATTAAGTTAACTATTACTTTCACCTATCAATGGGTAGTTTTATCAAAGAGTTGTGATGTCTTATAAAGATAACCCTAAACAACAACGAACGTATAATATTCAGCGTAAGGCTGGCTTTCAGTGGTGGAATTAGGTGCGTTCAGTAAACTCTCTGAGTGATCCCGCGAAAGAGCGATACAGAAATTAAGTAACCGGTAGTTAACAGTTAATAGCTAAGTAGCTCATAACATATATTTTTCAGCGTAAGGAATGGCCTAATTGAGCATGCTCCATAGATACTTCAGAACAATTAATTAGGTATATACTGTATTTGACATTTAAAAGTCAGAGCTGACACCATAGTAAAGTCGAAGAAATAAGTACTTAATGGACATTTGACATGGATTTGAAAAATCGACGTAAGCCGGGGGGGGGGGGGGGGGGGGGGG
>JAJMBN010000192.1:0-29194 GCA_030572735.1 Sugiyamaella mastotermitis
ATAATAATAATAATAATAATAATAATAATAATAATAATAATAATAATAATAATAAATGGGTGGTACTGAAATAAATTAGGAGAAACAAGCTGGAAGAACTTCTAGAAGAACTTCTAGGTTGAAACTGTCATCAGTTGAAAGGGTTCAGGTTTCGTATACATCATAACTTTAAGTTTTAACAGATTGAAATGGTATCAGCTAAAGGCCTGCAAAACTTTATCAACGTCCTTTTCTGTTAGTAACACGCCACTATCAGAACACTTAGCTTTAGAACGCAATTCATGACATAAACCATCGATATCAATATCACCAAATTTTGGATGCTGACATATTCTATCCCATACAGCAGTACAGCTCATTAACTTAGAGTTGTAAGCAGGGACTGTCTCGTCATCCTCACCTGTAGTAGTACTACTCTCGTTAACCGCTTTCTTAGAATCATCTTTAGAAGGCACTGTATTAGTAATATTGGCATTTTTATTGAGCATCTCAAATGTAGTATTGGCAATAGGATTCTCCAATGGGTCGAACATGCTATATTCCGAAGTAGCTAATTCAGGAAGAGTGAATTCCTCACCATCAAATAAAGGATCTCTGTACTCATTGATGAAGTTCATATCAAATTCAGATGGAGAAAATAAGCCTGCATTAGAGCTTGGAGTCTTAACTGAAGATGTACTGCTGGTCCTACTGCCTCTAGAGTTGTCTATCTTGTTAGCCGAACTATCAAAGCCGGGATTGGCAGGGGAAGCTGAAGATGTCCATGGTAAAGAACCAGCAGTTATAACTACAGCGGGAGAACCCTTACTACTACTAGCTTTTGGTACAGGATGTTCCTTGGTTCCACATGCTAGCGATAACTGATCACAGAACTCATCGGGTTGTGCTTCCGGTATACTTGATCGATGGTCTAGAGGAGATGTGGAAGTGAGAGAGTTTGGAGAGATTCCTGCATCGCTCTTTACAGAAGCAGAAACAGAAGATGCTGGTGATAATCCAATATCCGAAGGATTTCTCTGAACCTTTTTGAGGTTATTACCGGTAGTAGAAGTAACCTTACCATCACCAAAAAATGGGAATTCAAAACTAAATGCTTTACTCAAAGTAGCAGAAGGAGCCATATCTTGGTTGAGAAGCATAGTATTGTTCTTTCTCACAGATTTTGGAATAACGCTATTTACTGAGGCACTGGAACCAGTAGCAAGAGGAGTAGCACCGCTACTAGTACTATTGGCAGGTGAAGGACCTCCTCGAGTAGTCGATCTATATCTACGTAACTCAGATTGCAATCGTTCAACTTGGTGACGTAAAAATTCATTTTCAGATGTGGTAGCAGCTTGCTCATTCTCAAGTTGGGTCACCCTGTCCTCTAACTCCTTCAAATGCTTTTCTTTTCGTTCTCTAAATGCCCTTTGAGCAGCTCTATTCTGAGCCTTTCGCTTGTTTTCTGGCTCGTTGGGATCGGGCTTTCGTCCAGGTTTCCTGCTAATAGAAGATTCTTTCTTCAAAGATTTTGAAGTATGTCCAAAATCTTGTTCTTCTTCTTCAAGGTTAAGCTCTAAAGATTTTCGAGATGATGACTTTTGGTTATGTAAACGTCTCTTCTCAGGAACCGTGACAGTACCAACAGGAGAAGGGGTTTCATTCGGTGATAAAGAAACTGACTCAACAGAAATAGGAGAATATAGCACACTAGAAGAAGTATCAGCTCGGGAAAACACGTCAGGTGCAAAACTAGAGCTATTTTCTTGGCCTTCAGTGTTATTTAAATCATCGAAAAATGAGTTTTCTTCATTGAAGAAATCTTGAATAGATTTTGCCGAAGTAGCCATTTTTGAAGGTTTCTTGTAATTTTGCACCGAGGGTATTTAGAAGTTTCTGTTATAGGTATTCACAAAGATAAATAAAAAAACACTTTCCAAAATGAATATTCAAAGAAGCAAAATCCTGTTTAGAATCAGCCGTCGATTAAAAATAAAAATAAAATTGTTGTAGTACGATAATCGAGTTCAATATTATAAAAGAAATTTTCGGTTTTGTGACTTATAGCCTAGAATCGGACGATATCAAAGATAGCAATAGTAGCAGAAAATTTAAACAAACACTATTTATGAATCTCAGATTCTTACTTGTCTCGAGGAATAACAAAACCTCAAGAAACAGCTTTCAAAACTTAATTATACAAAAACAATCTCGAGTTTGTCACTATATAGTAGTTGTGAAGAAGAGAAGAGAGGCAGTGGTAGTACCTAAATAATTGATTTGTAATGCAGATGAACTTTAGTTAATGTGGGTTAGGTTTAAAGAATTTAGAGGAAGCCAGCTCCTCGTACTGGCGCTGGACTACTGTTCTAGTCTTTAGTGGCGTTAATAGCGATTATGTAATGGGTGCTGGGCCGAGTCAATAGAGCTGCTGCTTCATAATGACAAAATGACAAGCTATAGGAACATAAAACATAAGGTAATTATTCAAATGCATTCTGTTTATTAATGTATTTATTATTTCGTTTATTGTGGATATTCTGTCTTATCTTGTCTAATTTTTGGGCGTAGATTGTATAACAACGAACAAGAACTAACAAAGCAAGACAAATGGTTATCAGATTTCAAGGAGAATAGCCTGGGGCAGCAGTTATGACTGACAAAACAGCAGATCCGCATACTGGCCTAAACCCAAACTGGTACGGTCTGTCTGGGATAACATAGCGGTGGTTCTTCTCCGTTCCGTGTAGTTCCTCACCCAAGCTTAGCTTAACTTACCGTATTCGGGGTGGTTAGGTCGGCATCGAAGTATCAGTCGGCAATTCTAGTTAACCAAATTTAATTCAATGTCCTCTGAAACAGACCACAATAAAGACTGGTTAAGGCTTCAAAATTACCAGTTAAGTTAGCTTGGATCTATTAAAAGAATGATATGCATAAGGTTTTGCCTTTTTTTTTTTTTTTTTTGGCTTGGAAACTAAAAGTTACAGTGATTCGTCGGTACCATATGTACTGTACATACATACTGCACATGTGTCTTTCGAATGGACGATGACGTTCGATTCAACAGTCGTGATAAGGAAGCAAGCTATTTGAAGACAAAGGTCTTAATACTGTAGTTTATAAACTGCATTAACGCTATATTCTATGGATTCAATCTATTGGCACTGTTGATTATACTGTATAAATAAACAATATTTCAAGCGTACTGGCCTTCGGCATTGCTTTTTATGGTAGCGTAGATAATGGACAATTAGTTTAGACAGATATCTCCGCATACACATGATAATTTTTCAATGATGTCATTTATAGGCTATCCATAATGTCAGACTAATAACTTAGATAACTATAACTTTATAAGTAGCTCTCCATGTAATACCCAATAAAATCCTAGTCACATCTATTCAATAACAGAATGTTAAATATATCTTCGTATTGGTATCTCATTAGCCGGTTGACTGTTCGTTTGACTGATCAGCGAACGCCGCGTTTCTCCGTGGAGAAATCCCCGATTCTGATTAATTTAAGGTAACTGTTAAGTTAATTTACTGCAGTATCTTCGATGCGGCAGATGGTCTGTAACAAATCTATATTCAGAATACGATATCGACGAACACTACGGCAATTCTAGCTCAACTAGCCTATTCTGATACGAAGTTAGAGAGTTTTAACTGTTACTGTAAGTTACAAAACGAAAATAAATAAAAAAAAAAAATAAGAAATAGTTCCAAAGTAGATAGTATTTGCTTAATTAGTATTCGTTTTAACGGAATTTTAAAGTTACCCAGGATTAATAGGATAAAAATGAAAGCTGCTCTCGAGCCTCCTCGCTTTGGTTCAACACTTATTAAGTTACTACTTATGGGTTGAGAAATTTCTACAGTGTAGCCCCAACTATATAATAATAATGATACTGGTACATTATTTGATGATTTTGATTTATTATATAATATGTTACATGTTCAGTATATGCATGTTTTCTGTTAAACCTTAAGCTGTTGTAGTATTGACCGGGCTATTAGAAAATAGCTCAGTTGTTGAGGTCAATTCATTCCTAATGATAAATAATTTGCCAAGATATATGTATATGCGGCATGTTATTAACTCAGGGTTCTTGCAAATGTACAAACAGCGACTTAATGACATGGTGTCGGTACTTCATCTTAGTTACTTTAACCATGCAATTGCAAATCTTCATTAGTTATTATTAATTAGTAAGTTTAAACAATCAAAGACTGTATGATCAAAATTATGCGTATCGACCATTAACTTTACCAAGGTATAAAGTAATACAGGATTAAGCAATTCGCTAAGAATTAACTTTGCAGCCAATTGTATCAGCACTAACTTAGAAAATCGGTTCTCATAGTATTCTTATTCTGATTAAGATATATAATCTGCGAAATAGCCTTATCGTCGTTATCAACCGCTCATATTTTCTGTATATTCTTAAGACTTTAGAACAGGACTGTTGATACTAGTACTAAGTTTAAAACTAAGGTGAACCTCCACCAACCACGACCTGTAATGTTCACTTTTTGTTACTGTTCAGTAACTACATAGTTAATAGTTATGGCTACCAGACTATGAATACACACTGCTACGTTAACTACTGTAGTTACTGTTACAGTTAAAATTGATGGGAGCTGTTAATACTGTATCTATCACACTTTTGGCTTAACTTTCTAACCATGATATCTGACAGCATTAATTTAGTAGCCAGAGGCAGATATATAATAGATATGTGCTACCAAATGTCTGATCTATATTAAAAATACGGTTGTACATGTTTTAAAAATAGCCTTACTGTGTCACTGCTGAGGCTGCTATTTTTGTCTAATAATGCCTTATTTGGTAGCGACCTACCAATTTGTAGCCTAGTCACCAGCCACCTAATCATTGACGTCTATTCAGCCAAAACTAGTATCAAGTCATTCAGACAATTATTGATCTTTTATTTATTATTTTTAGAACTTAATTGGTACTAGGTTAAGTACCCGAAAGTTTACTGGCTTAAGAAGCAACCGCAACAAAGTTTAAATTGGGCCAATCTGGGGACGGCCATCAGTGAACCGCCGTAACATTGCTAAAAACAGTTGCTGTTACAGCCGCCTGCTTACTACTCTGCTGAAGTCAGTAGACCGATATAGATTCTGTCAGCAGTTGCTTCTCAGCTTCAGTTTTTTCAACTTCGTGAACATTTCATTGGATTGAAAGGTCTTGAAGCTGAATATATCGATATGAAAGTCTTTGTCATCAACCTTTCGGCAGATGGTGACCCTATATTAACCGGGGATGGAAAGTTTCTCAACCTGCCTATTCCCACCGAGCCTTATATTGTTCGATTTGTAATTTATTCATGGTCTAAATTCGGGCAAAATGGTACTTTTTGGTGTAATGTGCCTAAGGATGAATCTACTCCTTTTGATAGGAATACTTTCAATGCATACCCATTATCAGGCTCTTTCCATCGAGATATTCATGTTGATATCAAGATTACTAGAGGTGGTCCCTTTTCTGCTTATATCACCTACACTCCTACTTCTGAAGAATATTTCAAGGTTGACCGTAAAAAGCTTGCTACTCCTGTCACCACCAAGAAGTTTTACTTTGTTGTATCTTCAGGTTTCACTTTAAATGGAAAGCCCTTGAGTCTCAACTCATTGGCTATTCAAACTGTTTTGTCCAAATTAATGGGCCCTGTTAATACCTGGAGTCCTAAACTTCAAGCCATTCAAGACAAGGGGTATAACATGATCCACTTTACCCCTTTGAACAAACGAGGTGCTTCTGACTCTCCATTTTCTATTTATGATCAATTGGAATGGGATCCAACTTGTTTCCCTAACGGTGAAGCTGATATCAAGCAATTGGTCAGTGATATGGAACACAAGCATGGTATTTTGTCATTAACCGACGTTGTACTAAATCATACTGCCCACAACTCTGATTGGTTAAGATACCATCCTGAATCTGGTTACTCAATTGATACTGCCCCTCATTTGAAGCCTGCTTTAGATCTTGATACCAAGCTATTGGAGTTCTCGTCTAGGTTGCAAGAGCTCGGTTTACCATCCACTCTTCATTCTGAAGATGATTTGAATGCAATTATGGCATACGTTAAGCCAGAAGTGATTAGTGCAATCAAGCTCTGGGAGTACTATGTTGTCGATGTAGATTCCACTGTTGAGCAAGCGTTGAATGTCATTAATAACAAAGATTTATATGCATCTATTTCTCCTACCACTGTTCCTTCAGATATCCGTAACAATTTAACATTACTTGCAGCTTTTGTGCGCGATCATGCTGCAGTGGACTTCGATAAATTTGGTGAGGAAAAATTTATTAGAAAATTAGATGCAACTAAGTTTGTTTCCATTTTGAAGTTCTTATTCTCTGAATCGTCTATTCCTTACGACGTCCAAGTTCGGCGCATTGTTGATGAAATCAATGCTGCTTTGTATAAAGAATACGACGACGAAACTGCGGTGATTTTGGATCAATTGAAGAACAGAATTAGATATACTAGAATTGAAGATGATGGCCCCAAGTTGGGTCCCATCACTGAAAAGGTTCCACTCATTGAGCCTTATTTCACCAGAATTACTACTGTCGATGGCAAGTCTATTGCCTTGGCTAACAATGGTTGGGTCTGGGGTGGTAATCCTCTTGTAGACTTCGCCAGTAGTAAATCCCGAGTTTACCTGAGACGTGAAGTTATAATTTGGGGTGATTGTGTAAAACTCAGATATGGTGAATCCAAAGAAGATTCTCCATACCTTTGGGAACGAATTAAGAATTATGTTCAATTACTTGCCAAGTATTTCCATGGTTTCAGAATTGACAATGCTCATTCAACTCCTTTGCATGTTGGTGAGTATGCCTTGGACATGGCTCGTTTGATCAGACCAAACCTTTATGTTGTTGCTGAGCTTTTCACTGGTTCTGAGGAGATGGACAAGATCTTTATTGAACGTCTTGGGCTCACTTCTCTTATCAGAGAAGCTATGCAAGCTTGGTCTGTTAAGGAGCTTTCTACCTTGGTCAACAAAAATGGTGGTAGACCTATGGGTTCATTCTCCAAGCAGCCTCTTGATACTACTCATGGTCAAAAGCATAGTAACGGCAATAATTCTGGATCTGAAGAATTAATTCATGTTCGAACTTCTCCAATTCATGCATGGTTTATGGATTGTACTCATGACAACAAGAGTGCAGCAGAAAAGAGAACTGTTGAAGATACTCTCCCCAGCGCTGCATTAGTAGCTATGTGCGATTGTGCCATTGGTTCAACTGTGGGATTTGATGAGTGTTATCCCGACTCTCTAGATGTCGTTACTGAAGAGAGAAAATATACTTTTGGAGGAGGTATTTCTGAGATTAAGAAAAAGCTTCATGATATCCACTTTGAACTCGGACAAGCTGATGCAGATGAGACTTTCACACATTATGAAGGCCAGTATATTACTGTCCACCGTGTGGACCCTAAAACTGGTGAAGGCTACTTTTTAATTGCAAGAACAAAGTTCTATCCTGACGGTGATCAAAAGTGTATGTATCAACTAAAATAACCTGTTCAATCTTTTGCGTATTTTTAACATATTTTTAGTGAGTGATGTTGTCTTAAAGGGAACTCAAGCTGAAGTTATTCTAGCTGCCTCTCTTGTTCCTAAAGGTAAGGCACCAGAAGTCGGTGGTGAAGTCCATGGGATCCCCACTGAAGTTCAACGTATTCAAGGTCCTCAAATCGAGTTTATTGAATCTGAAGGAACCTCAATTGTTAAATGCCCTGACTATTTCCCTCAAGGTTCAATTGCTATTATTAAGACTCACCAGCGTTTCGTAGATGCTGACCTTGACGACTTTGTAAGGGGTGGTGCAACCGAAGCTGTTAAAGATGTGGGCTTGCTAGAGTTGAACGCAATCTTGTATAGATGTGAGAGCGAGGAAAGAGATTTTAGTGATGACAAAGAGGGTGTTTACAATATCCCTGGCTATGGATCATTAACATATGCAGGATTACAAGGATGGGTTTCTGTATTGGTCGATGTAGTGGCTGAGAACAACCTTGGACATGCTCTTTGCGACAATTTGCGAGCCGGTGGCTGGGCTCTTGATTATACTGTAAACAGATTATACGCATATCTTGAGCTATTCCCTAACTTGCAATCGGTCATCGATTGGTTAAAATCCAGATTCGATAGAATTAGAACCCTGCCTCCATTTTTGATGCCAAGATATTTTGCGCTTATTATCTATACCTTGTACGATGCAAGTGAGAGACGAACAATGGATCTTCTACCTAAGTCTTTGAGAAACTCTACCATATTTGTGCGAAAATTGGCATTAACATCAGTACAAATGGTTAGTATTAATAAGGGGGCATCTTTGTACCCTTTTGAAAGGGTTGGTTCTATGGCAGCAGGATTGCCCCACTTCAGTCGTGGATATATGAGATGTTGGGGTCGTGATGTTTTCATTTCTACCCCAGGTTTACTTTTGAGTTTAGAAAGATTTGAGGAGGCCAAAACTCATATTCTGGGTTTTGCTTCCACTTTAAAACATGGTTTAATTCCCAACTTGTTAGATTCAGGTACAAACCCAAGATATAATGCTCGAGATGCTACCTGGTTCTTTTTGGAGGTTGTGCAACAGTACTGTAAAAATGCACCTAATGGATATGATATTTTAGATATACCAGTTAAGAGAAGATTCCCTCTTGACGACACATATGTTACTGTTGACGATCCCAGAGCATTTTCTGAAAGTACTACCATTCGAGAAATCATTTATGAAATTCTTGCTAGACATGCCAAAGGCTTGAAATTCCGAGAGGCCAATGCTGGCACTGCTATTGATTCACAAATGAAGGACGAAGGCTTCAACCAGAACATATATGTTGACTGGGATAACGGACTTATTTTTGGAGGTAACCAATGGAATTGCGGTACATGGATGGATAAGATGGGAGAGAGTGAACGAGCAGGCAATAAGGGTTATCCAGGTACTCCTAGAGATGGAGCAGCCATTGAAATTAGTGGTTTATTAAAGAGCGCTCTTAGGTGGGTGAATGAATTGATATCTGAAGGACGGTTTTCTAAGGATACTGTTATCAATCAACATGGAGAGAAGGTCACTTTCAAAGATTGGGAAGACAAGATTGCTGCTAATTTTGAAAAGGCTTACTATGTTCCATTAGATCCTGCAGATGACCATAAATATGATATCGATTCTTCTATTGTTCACAGAAGAGGGATTTATAAAGATTTGTATAGATCTGGAAAGACTTTTGAAGACTATCAGTTACGCCCAAATTTTGCAATTGCTATGACAGCAGCACCAGAATTGTTCAATGTTGAACATGCTATCAATGCACTTTCTCTTTCAGACAAGGTGATTCGTGGACCAGTAGGTATGAGAACCCTTGATCCTGAGGACTACAATTACAGGCCATATTATATTAATAGTGAAGATAGCACTGACTTTGCTACTTCCAAGGGAAGAAACTACCATCAAGGTCCAGAGTGGCTATGGTGTACCGGGTTCTTCCTACGAGCATTTATGCTTTTCGACATCAAGCGAAAATCTACTGAAAAGGACGATATTTTAGAGACATTCCAGCAAATTAGAGAACGCATCCGGGGTCACGTTGAATGGCTGTTTTCGTCACACTGGCGTGGCCTTACTGAATTGACTAATAAAAATGGAGAATTTTGTGCAGATTCTTCACCAACTCAAGCATGGAGTACTGCCACACTTCTTGAGGTGTATCAGGATGCGCTCAAGTATGCTAACGTATGTGGCGTCTAAATAGATTTAAAAACAAAAATAACTGGTATTCAAACAGTTATTTTTACATCTAAGTCATATAAATATAAACTAAAGTATATTATATAAAATATGTTTTTGTAAATTACAACTTTTCGTTGTGGGGTGCCCAGTGAGGCCATTCAACAGGTACATTCAACCCCTTTTTAACCTCGTCAATGGCAAGAACCTTCTTGAGCCAATTTCCAACGTTAGGAAACTCGGAATAGACATCAATTTCAAGTCTATAAGCACCACCGACCCATCCAATGGTAGTAATATCAGCGATACTAATATGGTCTCCAACAATGTAACCAGATCCGTTATCCTTCAATCGTTGGTCAAGGACTCCATAAAGTCTACGAGTTTCATCGGTGTATCTCTTGATTCCGTATGGAACCTTTTCAGGAGCATAAAGTTGGAAATGATTGGCTTGACCCTGCATAGGACCAATGCCAGCATTTTGGAAATATACCCATTCTAAAGTTCTGAAGTATTCTTCGGTGTTTTTGGGGTAAGAGATCTTATGATCCGTATCGTAGGTATCTGCCAAATATTGTAGAATTGCGCCAGATTCAAAAAGGGCAAAATCCTTGCCATCAGCTTGTTTAGGACCATTAGAATCTGTAATAGCAGGGATTCTGCCATTAGCAGAGACTTTTAAGAACCAATCTTGCTTTTGTTCATTAGTAGAGATGTTAATATTTTGGGCCTTGTAAGCCAAATGGAGCAACTCAAGGGCAATTGAAATCTTAACTCCGTTAGGAGTAGCAGCAGTAAACAAAGTGATACTCATTTTCCAAGGGTGTATTAGTTAATAGATTATTAAGGTTAAAATCTAGAATTGGTCATAACCTCGCAATTTATATCCATTTAAGTTAGTAAGTGCAAATAAGCATCTATTTGATGACAAAGCCCGACTGCATAATTCTGCGTACTAATATACTTATTAATAAGCGGCCCAGCGGACATAATCCTTTCTCCGCGGTAACGTCAGCTGTAAATTATGATATCAATATTAAATAATATCAAATGCGAGTTAAAATTATATAATTTGGTTGTATTTTTTTACATATATTCACATATACAGACGTAAATGTATCTAGGATCATAAAATACTCGAAGCAGCTCCAGAACAAATTGTTCCAAGTCAAGCCACGTATTTCCCTGCTGGTTTCTAATATTATACAACATATACAGGTTACAAGCTCATATTTTTAATGAAGCATTGCTGTTTCACGGACTAGCTGTTTAGTACCAGTACCAGGGATACCGGATTTAGGAGTAATAAGGCGGGGTAAGCTAAGCTGATGTAATTTTGTATGTGTTGGAACGACTTACAATGTAGGTAGACCTAACTATAACATGTAAATATTGTAATATTACCATTGATACGTGGAGATTGATCATAGAACATTTCGATTTTTATTATAATTTTTATCCAATAGTTACACACCATGTACCGTACTGTACAGTGGCACTCCCTAAATTACTAGAAAGGATGAAATACTTTTTTAACATCCAGTTTAGCAATTACTTTGAGTATATATAGAAATTTAAGTCACAATTTATATAACTACTACTTGAACATATTTCGATTCACTGTATTCATTATTCTCACTTAACTTTTAATCTATTTTGCGGGGTTCATGTAGAAGAGCAACGTGTTAACCTTAATTTACGTTAACATGCTACGTACGTAGCTAGCTATAATGAATATTCATGGCAACATCGCACAGGAATTAAAGTTCACTATTTACAGAAAGCTATTTGCCTAGGGAAATATTATATAACGGTTACAGTTAACTTTATAGTATATAGATGTTTAGCTAGCCACTTTAGCTGGATCCAGATCTAGATATAGATATATCAGTATGGATATATCACGTGATTATGTCATAAAAATTTTGTCCAGGGTAACTGGATATCAAAAGATAGGAATTTAAAGAATACCGAAATTTTTGAGAATCTAATAGCAAAGTCTCAATCTAAAAATGTCTGACGACGAAGGAGCGTAAGTGAAGAAACTTGATAGCTGAATGGAAATTTGGGTCAAGGTACTAATAAATAGTTTTAACGAAGGATATGAAAACACTTTTGACGACGGTGACTTCGAAGAAGATCAATTTTCCGACAATGGAGATTTCGATACTAATGGAAATGTTGTCAACGAAAATGGAACTGCTGTCGCTGCCCAAGAAATAGATGCTGATGGTCGAACTGTTATTTCTACTGGAGATGCTCCTCGAAAGAAGACTGCGAGAGAACTTGCTATTCCTAAAGATAAACGTACAACTACACCATACATGACCAAGTACGAACGAGCTAGAGTTTTAGGTACTCGAGCTTTGCAAATCAGTATGAATGCTCCTGTATTAGTAGATTTAGAAGGTGAAACTGACCCTCTTCAAATTGCTATGAAAGAGTTGGCCCAAAGAAAGATTCCTTTAGTTATTAGACGATACCTTCCCGATGGAAGTTATGAAGACTGGGGATGTGATGAACTCATTGTTGATCAGTAAGAAGATAGACTATTTGTCTATTTGTTTTTGATATATTTATTTCGACATATTAATGTTTCTGTCATTTTTAAAGCGGTTATTTGACAGATATATTGTTTGCCTTGAACCTGTTTCTGACTATAGCAAAGACAAAAAAAAAAAAAAAAAAAGAAGAAAAAAAAGAAAAAGAAACAAAAAGTTTAAACTGCTAATCACAACTACTCAAGAAATTGAACTAATTTCCTATTATAAACATTTAATAGAGCATGTATAATAATAGTAACCACTATTAACTAAATAAATATTTAATCATCACCTCGTAACATTGACACAAACTCTTTGTACATAAGGTGGTCACCGGAAAACCCATTTGTTTTGATATATGAGCCCAAAGCTCCATCGATATCTTGGTGTGTCATACCATGCTCAATTAATGTTGATCTTAATTCATCAATATCAATCTTTCCAGTTTCGTCTGTGAATGCTTCGAAAGCAGATAAAAGCTCTTGTTTAGATGACAACTCGCATAAGTGGTTAGACATACCAGTCAAATATGAAGAAAATGTTAACGGAGATGGCATAAGTGCTAGCATATCCTGTAATTCTTTTTTAGAGGGATCTTGACCTAGAGATACTAGCATTTCTTCTAAATCATCATCAGTAACTGTACCGTCGCCATTCTTATCAAGTAAGCCAAAAGCCTCCTTAAGCTCTCTTAGCAGCGCCGGGCTAAGCTGGGTGAATGCTCCAGACATAGTTCTTCTGCCAGGACTAGCAGTAGCATTTGAATATCCAAGATATGGTTTTTTTCCCGCCTTATAATTAGAAGCTTCCATCACTTTTTCTAGCTTTTTACTTACCATGGTATATAATGATATAAGTTGAATATTTTCAGTTAGCCTGAAATGGATATAAACAAACACTCTCAATTAACAAAGTTCAGCCGTATGGCTTGCTAGCGATCACTTCAGAAGCTGAAATATAGAGTAACTTAATGTACGCCTGTGGTACAAAGCGAAATATTTCGTTTATTTATATCATCCTGTGCATTTATTTAAATTTAGAATACATTTATTTTAAGTCAAGTAATATATAAGCTGGTACATCTAGATCCGTATTAGATAAATAGCTGTGTCATCTGCTAAACGCTGCAGCAGTTTAACCTGTCTGAATATACTGTGAATGAAAGACCTGCCCTGCCCGAAATTGGTTCTTTCCCCTGAACAATTAGAATAATACAAAGCATACAAACACTGTATATTCCTATGATCTGTGGTGAACGAAAGATTAAAGCATATTTTGTTCGACTCTCTAAACGAGTACTATTTACATGTTTCTGAATTCGAAGACAAGGTGGCTTTATATATAAAGTTAATTCGTCTTTCTGCACCTCAGAAATTTTATGTTACAAACTAATTTAAGCCTATTATTGAATAAATGTGGCTATTTGTGACACTCATTATTTCCAATAATGTAACCGGTCTAGGCTTGTAAAATAGGCTTTAGCGCAAAAATACAAATCCGAGCTATATAAAGTTAGTTACAGGTCCCAGGCCGGATTGTTTATGCGATGCACATGAGATCGGATTTACTGCTAAACTAAGATATAACGGTTGTAGTCCACCCTTATGCTTAGTAAGAACCGTTAGAGCAAATTGCTGCATAATGCTAGCAACCAGTAAACGCCAAGCACTGTCCGATCGGTCCTTAATCGGATTTTAAGCGTCAGGTAAAAAACTTTGGTTCTAAAAATTTATTCAACTAATAAGTTGCATTATCAGTTGTTGATGTTGTTGTTGTTGTTGTTATTGCGATATTTTAGTAAATAGAATCGGAGCGTCTTTTATTTGTATAAAACATGGCTATAATGGTTCAAACCAAGGGCAACCTTGCTACTCCACCGTTAGGTGACTCGAAACAAGAATCAACATTTGAGTTGCAAAGATTTAGAGCTCGATCAAGCCGTTCAACTCATTCGACCATCCAACATCAATCTTTGCAGGAATCTGATCAAAGGGGGCAAGAAATAACTTCTGAATCTGAATATCAAAGATCAGATCTTGAAAATGTCAACCTTCCTGTACCATCAGTAGGTGTCGAAGGCATGTCATTAACTCATGAGGTTCTTTTCGTTTTAATAATTATGTCTGCTCAAATGATAACTCAGGTTGGAGTTGGACAAGGCTTAGCTCCTTTAAACATAATTGGAAAACACTTTGGGGTTACAAATGAGGGTGATTTAAGTTGGTATGTGGCTTCTTACTCATTAACTGTAGGAACATTTATCCTTAGTGCTGGTAGATTAGGTGATATGTATGGTCACAAAAATATGTTCCTTCTGGGATATGTCTGGCTCTGCTTATGGTGCTTATTGGCAGGAATCAGTACTTACGGAAATCAAATATTTTTTGACATCTGCAGAGGTTTGCAAGGAATTGGACCAGCATTCTTGTTACCAAACGGCCTTGCAATCCTTGGGAGAAACTACCCTCCTGGTAAGAGAAAGAATCTTGTTTTTTCTGCTTTTGGAGCCTGTGCTCCTGGTGGTAATATGATTGGATGTGCATTTGGAAGTATCTTTGCACAACTTGCGGGGAAATGGGCTTGGAACTATTGGATGTTTTCTATTATTTGTTTTTCCTTGGCAGTCGGTGCCTATATTATCATTCCTGCAGATGAAGAAGAGCTCAAAGCTAAGGATGAGAAATTCGATTATCTGGGATCATTCACAGGTATTAGTGGTCTGGTTTTGATCAATGTTGCTTGGAACCAAGGCCCTTCGGTTGGCTGGGGCCATTCTTCCGTATACAGCTTATTAATTGTTGGAGCTGCTTTGATGGCTAGTTTCTTCGTTGTTGAATCTAGGGTGTCGCATCCTTTAGTTCCTATTAATGAGATGTCAAGCTCGATTATAAGAGTCCTCGGGGCTTTGGCGCTTGGGTGGGCTGCCTTTGGTGTTTGGTTGTTTTATCTATGGCAATTTCTATCCCTGCTAAGAAATGAATCACCTTTATTAGTCACTGCTAATTACAGTCCAACTGCGATCTTTGGAATAGTAGCTTCTGGCCTCACAGCTGTGCTTCTATCTAAGGGGATAAGGACGTCTATTTTAATGATGATTGCACTCATTGGATTTACTATCCCATCAATTCTCTTAGCTACAATAAAAGTTGATGAGGTATATTGGTCACGAACTTTTGTCTCAATGGTACTAGCACCATTTGGAATGGACATCAGTTTCCCAGCTGCAACAATTTTATTAAGTGGAGCTGTCCCTAAACATAGACAAGGTATCGCTGGTTCTTTAGGAGCTACGGTCGTCAACTATGCCATCTCAATCGGTTTGGGCATCGCTGGAACTGCCGTTTCAAAAGTTGCACCTGGTCAAGATCCTGAATCATTGCTGCTTGCAACCCATACTGCAGGTTATGTAGGAGTTGGCCTAGCTGGTCTTGGTGTAATAGTGGCTTTATACGGAGTCATCATAGATTTTCATTCGCCAAGTTCTCAAGAGATTTCTGAAGTATCTCATTAAATTTATAAAACTTTATTTATTCTTTCTTTATATTCATTAAGTTAGTCATAATCAAATCTGATCTTGGGAGTTATCTTTCATTGTTTTTATATCTAAAGCTATTTAAATTCTGCCAATTGCTATATATCTACCCATAGGAAGTCATAGGAACTACAAAATTGACATTTGATGTTCGGCTGTAGGATCCGACTTCCGATTATGCTATACCGGAACGATCACGGCCCGATGTGAATAAGTTTCCAGCTTTGAAGAATCAATTTTCTTGTTAACATAGATTCTTTATAATCCTGCTGAAAATTTAAATCCAAAATGAAACTAGATAGATTCGATATTAGGCAGAATGATACTGGTATAACGGAAGTGTTGCCTAGGAAGGACAATACTGGTGATGAACAGCCTACACTCTCTATTCAGGAATCTAATACGAGAATGAATTTGGTCAGAGAACTATTATTCTTATTTGTGATAATGTCAGCTCAAATAATGACCCAAGTCGGAGTAGGACAGGGTCTAGCTCCGATTAACTATATTGGAGACCATTTTGGTTCTAAAACTTCAGGTGATCTAAGTTGGTATATGGCATCATATAGTTTAACTGTAGGTACATTTATTCTTAGTGCTGGCCAATTAGGTGATATATTTGGTCATAAGAATATGTTTATATTTGGTTATGTATGGCTTGCACTTTGGTGTGTCTTAGGTGGTATTAGTACCTACTCTAGTCAAATCTTTTTTGACATTTGCAGGGGTTTGCAGGGAATTGGTCCCGCATTTCTAATGCCAAATGGGTTGGCTATTCTCGGTCGAACCTACCCTCCAGGGGTTAGAAGAAATATTGTTTTTGCTATCTTTGGAGCTTGTTCTCCTGGTGGTAACTTTCTCGGTTGCATTCTCTCAAGTGTGTTTGCCCAGGTAGTTGGTAAATGGGCTTGGAGTTTTTGGTTATTTGGGATTATATCCACATTTCTTGCATTATTATCTTTATGGATTATTCCTATAGATGATATTTCAGAACCTTTGAATAAAAATTTTGATTACTTGGGATCTTTAACTGGAATTGGGGGTTTGGTCTTAATAAATGTTGCTTGGAATCAGGGTCCAACTGTAGGATGGAATACTCCTTATGTTTATACTCTCTTAATCCTAGGATTTTTTATGATGGCTGGATTCTTTTATGTTGAAACCAAAGTTCAAAACCCATTGCTGCCTATTTCAGAAATGTCAGCATCAATGATCCGAGTCCTGGTAAGTTTAGCACTCGGCTGGGCAGCGTTTGGTATTTGGATATTTTACTTATGGCAATTCTTGCTCAATGCTCGAAAAGAAACCTCTGTTAGAGTTTCTACTGAATTTATTCCAACTATTGTTTGTGGTATTATCGCATCTGGGCTTACTGCGTTCATGACTTCCAAAATGGTCAGAACATCGATTCTAATGGCCATCGCACTCTGTTTCTTTGCGGTACCATTATCACTACTGTCCAGTATCAAAGTAGATCAATCATATTGGCTGGCAACTTTCTTTTCTGTTGTTATTGGTCCTTTTGGAATGGATATAAGTTTTCCAGCTGCTACGTTACTCTTGAGTGATGCAGTACCAAAACATAAACAAGGTATTGCTGGCTCTCTAGGTGCTACTGTGGTGAATTATGCTATATCTATAGGACTAGGGATTGCTGGAACAGCTGTATGTACGCTTTCACCGGGAAATGATATTGTTTCAATTATTAAAGCTACTCATATTGCTGGATATGTTGGTGTAGGATTAAGCATACTAGGGATCATTGTTTCACTCTATGGTGTTTATGTGGATTTTCAAGTGTTAAAAACATAATTATTGGATATTAAAATAAATTATATTACATATGTAGCTCAGGTAAATTACAAGTTTCCAATTCTGAATTGTAAGTCAACAGTATCCCAAAGCTCATAGAAAGCCTTGAAATACTTGATAGCAAGCCAGACATCCTTGGAACCAGTAGTAGCTCTAATACTATGCATGGATAATTGGGCAATACCAATTTCAATGGCTCTCAAACCAGTCTTAGAGGATAGCTTAGGTCCGATAGTACCACCAGATCTGGAGTCATTTCTAATTTGGAAGTATTGCAAAACATTGTCGGACCTTCTAGCAATCTCTTCAGCAAGGGCTGCAGAAACTGCATCGGTTGTCATGTGTCCATTAGGATCAAATGAGATTGTCAAACCAACATTGAGCTTTGGCTTGTGGTGCTCAAGGTAAATGTTGTCGAAGTTAGGGTTGACAGCATGAGTAACATCGGCAGAGATGAAAAAGGAATTAGCAAAGGTTTGACGCTTGATTTCATCATCAGAGTCACCATAGAGGGCAAGTAATCTTTCAACAGTGGCTTCAAAAAGATTTGAGTCGGCACCTTGTCTTAAAAGACTTCCAATCTCTTCATCATCGTATAAACCAACGAATGAAATGGCGGAACTGTTGTCAATCTTGTCCAAAGCTTCAATGAGACCATAGGTTGCAGCAAATGAACAAACCTTATCATCAATACGAGGACAAAAAACAAATTCCCCATCCAAACCACCAACAGTACCAGGGTGGTGGTCGAACAATTCGAGTTCAACTTGCAAGAAATCACCTACAGGAACTCCACTGTGCTTGGATAAAGCTCTAAGCAATCGGAGGTTGTGCTTTCCAATCAAGGGAGATCTTGCTTCATCCTTAGTGGGATTCAATGGTTCACTGTCATCACCTACTAATCCAATAACAGGAGTCATTTGAGTCTCCTTGTTGAAAGGTCCATTGGCAGGAGCACCAAAGTGAGGAGCAAGAGTAGGGATCTTGGCTACTGGATAGGGGATTCTAACCAATTTAGAGGTGATCTTGTCGCCTTCTCTCACAATGATTCTACCACCAAGACCAAGATCTCTATCCCACCAGGTATTGTTGAAACTTCCAGAATAAGGAGCAGTTCCAAGGAGTTCATAACCATCAACGGGACTCTTCTTGGATATAGGCTTGACTCTAGCAGTTAAAGCATCGATGTGCCCACCAATAAGGGAGACACCATTACCTGGCTTCCATTCAGAACCAATAACAAATGCTAATACACATGTACCGTTACGAGTAGTGTAGAATCGATTGGACTGGTGGATCTTGTCTTCCCAATTTTCACGCTCGTTCAAGTAAACGAAACCTTTACCTTCGAGTTCCTTGGTAAGATAGTCAACGGCGTGGAACACAGTAGGGCTAGTGTTCATAAAATCTAAAAACTTCTCAGTATATTCTTCAGGAGTCTTTGAAGGATTGAAGGCCTTTGAAGGAGAGTACTTGTCTTCGACAATCTTGGGAGCGGATGAAGCAGGTATACTCCATTCAAACGATCGTACGGCATCAGAGCCAGAAGGAGCTTTAATAGTCTCTTCGGCTTTGGCCCTTTGAGTAGAAACTGCCTTCTTGAAAGCAGGATTCGATCTAAATGAAGTCATTGGAAATTCTATTATAATAATTAAAAAGAAAAAGAAGGACGGTAAAATTACAATTCCAAGACTGTAAGTTAAGTATAAGATATAAAGGGAAGGTCGGTAAAGTGGATATAATCCCAGTATGAGATAAATGACGTTATAGGGAGGAGGCTATCTAATCAGTCTAATTAAGGAAACCAGTGGCTGGGTGACACTGGCTCTCTGCGGCAACCCTTAATAATTTAACTCAGTCAGTGAAATATAAGCGGGTTAAGGCTGTTACTAAAAACTGCGTGTCCAAAATAGGGACTTCAACCTAACTGTTACCTATAGTGAAAAGAGATATAATTGACTAATGACAAAACTCACGGCGCTAGGTTGGTCTGTATGATAAGGATGTGCATTGAATAATTTCGGCGAACTAGTTAGGTGATTCGTCGTCTGCTCTCTATCGGAGTTGTGTTGGAGTTTCCTGCCACCTACTTGAGTTAACAGTTAGCACGGCTCTGTAACAATGGCCACATATAAACTGTAATTACATTTTTTTGTTAACTGCCTAAAATGTAGCTGTTAAACGTTAGTCGGATTCCGTCACAAGCCTTATGTCAGAGATTGACTGATAACGATCCAATTAACCGAAACTGTGAGTACATGTAAGTTATTGTAATTTGAATATAGTAACTTATAGTTGCTATCATATCTGCAAATTTGATGGTGCCGCGTCAGCCATTATCTATGGGGTATTGTAATCTTCAAATTGGGAACCACGGTTAACTACAGTATCTTAATATTGGCTACAATCATTACTGCTCATAGAATCAGCACGAGCTCCCTAACTATAAAGGCCAGCAATTGTTTCCAATAGCTTCGACATATCCTTCATTTTCAATAAAAAAAACTCGAATAGTTTATTTATTGCTGAATAGATATTACGGTAAGAGCGGATGATCATTGTCGGACCGGAGTGGCTCGGTCGGATCATATCATAGAAGGCTGTGATGCTAGTTACATGTATTACACATGTACGGTGTTCCACGAGACCCGTCCTAGCTGGGCAAGAAAAATAAATAAAAAAGGAATCATATTTTTCGATTATTGTTTCTAGGAACTTGGTTTTTCTGTTAAATATAATAGCAAATGTTTGTTTACTCTTGTGGATCTTAATCAAAAAAAAAAAAAAAAAAATGTTGGCTTAAGTAGTTCATCATAATTCTAAGGCATTCTTCTGCGGAAATAAATTAGCGTTCAGGTAATTAAACTTATCATATAATAAGTTTTTACAGTATAATATTAAAAATTGCTGTCTCTACAGCAATACAACACTAGGCGCCTTGATAATCAATTAAATTTCAAAGTCCAGAGTTTTGAATATCTAACAGTAACCTGTTGTCTCAAACTATGCACATTAATGGACATCATCTATCCTAGAACATGTTAGCCTGAGCCTCATAACTGAGCTGCAATGTGAAAAATTAAGGAAATATTCCCTTACAAGTAGTTACTGATGAAATGAATATACATCTACGAAAAGAAAAAAATATTAACCCCAATAAGTTAGACCTTGGGTCGTACCATAACGATTAGAGCGTCGGAGGTGTTGAATGAATGCAAGGGTAAATCATTACAGCAGTCGGCGAACAGTGGCACACTTTGCAGAGAGACGCTGACATATAGCTGCTGCTGAAGGCGATCATTTTGGAAAACGAATATGATATGATTTCGAATTATTAATATTTGAACAATATGTTACGCTGTGCTCAGTGGAAAGTAACATGTCATGTTAACTTTCTGACCCATAGGGTGTTTACCAGCTAAATTTCCAACAGCTTCCAGCCCCACGAAAACCGGTCCGGCAAGCGACTGGTTCTAGTCAACTTTAGAAGTACAGTATTCAATTTAAGTTTGCCAAGATTGTATTTGAATAAAAAAAGAAAATTAAAATTAGGGTTTAGATCTGAAAAAGAACATAGCCCATATTTAATATCTATGCTATGTCTTGAGGTATTGTGGGTGTTTAATTTTATTTAATTTGCTCTGAGGATCTTTCTAAAACTGACTTTATGCTATTATTATGAGCATACAATAATAGGTCAAGTCTAACATAATCTACTTGAACTTTCTTTTTATGTACATGGATCAATGTGGATCGTAATAACTGCTGAAAGAAGATGGAATAGAATATCTTTTATGCATCGGAGGTCAACGATGTTGAGTAGGACGGCAGTTCTCCAGGCGGGTCAAAGTACGAAAATATCGCTAGGTCCATACTACATGTGGGAAGCAAGCCGTTCTTCTCCGATTTATTGCTGAAGGGTTGGCTTTAAGCACCAGCGCAGATCTTAGTAACGGTCGCTAGAAGCTTAACAAAATTAACTTACTTTAACGGATAGACTCGCGTCCGCACTGTAACCTGTGGAGAGGTCACAATGCCAACTGGACTGCTGCGTTCCAGTGGAGCAATCATACCCATAACTGTCGACAGGAATTTAAGTTAAAGTTTGATCCTTAATACAAATCTATAATAAACTTTTAAGTATATAATATATATAATAACCATAGCAGTCTAATATCTTAGATATCTATAGTGTTCGTACTAAACGACCCAACTTGACTAAAAGTTAATAAGCGAAGCTTGGAATTGACCGCCTAGTCACTAGTATCTTTCGCCGCGCCAATGCGTGCCGGGGATAGACGATGAGCACATCGTGACTGGGAGGCCATTAACGGTCAAGCATAAGCACAGATTCTACAGCCACATGTAACCTAGTTAGCTAAGTTATGACAGGTACGGTTAGACAGCACGTAAGCTTTGACTAAATATGTTAACTAGTTAGCGATATCATGTAATACTTTTTAATGTACTTGCTGTAGCAGGGTACAGCATAAACTGGCCAGAAACCAGCATCACCTATTTATTCAAACATCTGATGACAATGAATTCATTCTGGCTAGATGTAGAAAAAAAGGCGCAGTAACTTAGTGTTTTAATCATATTGAAAAAAATCAGACTATTTCGTGTATTCATGTACTCATCTTTTTACGATCAGATAGTTCATTATGCAAGGACTTCTATAACAGGATTTAGCTAAGATTAGTCTATATCAAGCAAGGTCAGATAATTATATACAATTCGTATAGTACAAATAAGAAGCTTATAGAACAATTAATATAATTCTAATGTATGTAACTAAAAAAAACTAGTTTAAATAATTATATTCACGCGATTGGAAAGTGAAAAAGTTATGATGAACACCAAATGTCAGATCATATGCAGAAAGAGAGGGAGAGGAAAAAAAGAAAGAAAGGCAAAAAAACAAAAAGCAATAACTGATGAAGGTATGTAGATTCTTCTTAGAAGCATAGATTTTTTTCTGTGCAAACCTAAGACACTCATCTCCTTCAGAATGCACTAAATTTGTTTTAGTCGATTTTTTAGTGTTTGCCTAATCATTAGCAAACTATTATCTAGCAGATGATCTTATTCTTATACAGAGTCCCTTTACGAGGTGCACACAGGTTAGGGATCACAATCCACATGACCATTTCGAAGAGAGATTATTATATTGAGGTCAGCTATTATTAAGGCCCCTGTCAGATATATTGTCGGCCTAATTGGGCCACTCACTGAACGCACCATATATATGTCATGCAGTCAAATACGCTGATCAGCAGCATGTTAACTGCCTGTTCTACTGCTATGTTATGAATGTTGAACCATTTGTCCATTTGCACTCGGACGACTGTAACCTCAGCTGCATCGAAATTAGTTACAAGGAAAATTGACACACAAACAGATGAATTAGAGAAAACGGAACAAACTAGAATCAGCTAGAATGTAAATAAACTTACATATGTAATTATTATTATATATCGAGAAATAATATGTTCTCAGAGGAGGCTTAACAGGTGTTTGTCTTTCTTGTCCAGTTGTGGTTAACTCACTGGGTAATTGATCACCCTGTCTGGTCCCACATCGCATCGTTCGGTCCATCTGGTGTGAGGCACTGCGAGAAAAACAAAATCTGAAAAAAAAAATAAAATATAACAGGAAAATGGAGTAGCCTGTGCCGGATATCCTTCATATATATATATATTCGCAAATAGGTTAGATCATATATATATATATATATATATATATAATATTAATTAACTGGAAAAGATTCCTGGTGGCAAGTAGTATTGTAAATCTAGTTTTTTTCGCTTGCTGTGTTTTACATCATTTCATTCCTTAGACATTCTTGCACTGATCAAGCTAAGCTTAATTGACCATCCCGATACCCCGTTAGATCTAGCCAATACCTTTTTACTAAAGTGATCTAGATTATATATATATCCCCCGGTTTATTTAATGGACAAATATTATAAATATATCGGTTTATCCGGCTCTACTGATTCCTAGATATATTTAAAAAATTGGTTGCATCGGTAGGTATTTTTTCTGTTTCTACTTTTTCATGACTGTCAAATTCTGAAAATAAAAGAAGAAATATATAATTTTGGTTTCGAGTGGGATTTATTTTGTTTATTTTTGTCACCATCGACTACCCACTGCTGTAACTGAAATTATTACTTGTTTGGTTCTTTTTTTTCAGCTTCAGAATTTTTGTTAACAGCATTTTTAACAATAGTTGATCTGCATCTTTAGTGCGCGTGTGATTTTAAAACTTTCAAGTTTAAGCGCTGAACCCTCTTTCCCCTACTAGACAATTGCGCAGGTATAACAACTAATCACAAATAGAGGGCACATTTGAGATTCTTGAAACATTTTAATCACATTTTATTTGGTTTCTTTTTTTTACGCGTACATTTTAAACTTTCTATATTTCCCCTCTTGGCTTGTCGGACTTAGAGGGTAGCCCGGATACTTGCATTATCTTACTTATCAACTGCAATTGTGATTTCTCCTCATTTATATATATTTTCAACTTACCATTTCCAATTTACCTTCAGAAAATTTTCGGGTTTGCTTTCAATATCTTTTTATCTTTGAAGCAATTGGAAAAGCATACGTTCTAAATTATTATTTTATTTTTTATTCAATTGCATTTAGGATTTTGACTACTGACATGACTAATGAGAGCCGAATCATTAGATTCTGGAAATGACCATCATTCGAGCCATAAGAACAAAATCCGCAGATTAAGGACAGGTTGTTGGACCTGCCGTCGGAGGGGCTATCGATGTGATGAAAAGAAGCCTCAATGTCAGAATTGTTTAAACATGAACATCGAATGTGAAGGTTATGGCATTAGATTGAAGTGGCCAGGTGAAGCAAGAAGAGAGACTTACGATGAATCACCTTCTCCTTCAACGAGTCCTCAAAGACAGCCATCCGAGGAATCTTACTTGAAAGAGGTTGATGATTCATCTCACTACGTTTCCGGAGTTTCTCCTTCTTATCAAAAGGTTTTAAAATTGGAAATCCCTGGTCAAAATATGGGTTCCTCAGACTCTTCAGTTGCGACTACCTCAAATATACAGACGACTACTTCATCTACTACGTCTACAACTACATCCTCAAAGCGGTCACCTGTTGATTACAATATTCAGACATTTTATTTTGAACAGCACAATCATCACCATTATCAATCACATCTCTCTGTTCTTCCACAGCAACAACAAACATTGCAACAACAACAACAACCGCACCTGCAACAACACCATCAACAACAGCACCTCCTCCCACACTACCAGCAGCAGGCCCAACAGCAGCAGCAGCAGCAGCATCTGCTAGTCCAGTCCCACCATGATCCAGAACAGCAACTTTTACAGTCATTGCCAGTTCAACCACTGATGTCTTACCAAGTAACGCACAACCAACTTGTTAGCCATGCACCAGCGGATCCACCTATTTTATCGCAACGGCAATTGCACCAGCGCCAGTCGAATCCTCACAACATTTTTGACGAGTTTCAGGCTCCAAATCCATATGAGTCAGAGCAACATCTCATACAAGACACTGCTTCTATTTCCAATGATCGAGTTGAAATTAATGAGGCATTAGAGACTACAATTTTAAATCATTTTCAACAAGTGGTGGTCGATTTGTTGGTGCCGGCTGAGGTCTCGGCTTTGAATCCTTACCGAGATTTAATGATGATACCTTACAACAACAATACAATCAAATATGCAATGTGCAGTATTTCTGCGCTCTATCTGTCTAAATCTGCACCCGAAAAATATTTGCCTCTCTCTACGTATTATAAGGTCATGGCCATTCAAATGCTACGCGACCGTCTGAGTGTGGGAAGTTACGATCAGGACGATCTTGCTACTTCTTTACTTTTGGCTACCCAGGAAGCCTTGGAGCAAAACTACGACTCTTGGCGTAATCATATCTGTGGTGCTATACGTGGAGTAGTTGAAACTGGTTTAGATAAGAGTCAAAGCCCGGAAGTAAGATGCTTGATTGATTTAGTGGTATACCATGAGACTATGTCATTGATTAATACTCGGGCAAGCTCTGCTTTCACTAATTCTAGATGGGCTAGATCTCCTAAAACTGTTGCCGATACTAGAATTGCCTTTACAACTACAACAAAATTTATTTATGAACTGGTTTCTCAAATAACTTGCCTGGCTGGAAGCTTTCCAGGCCCGTTACCTTTTGATATCCCTTACCAAAATCAATGGAGCGAAGAACTGCGACAAGAAAGAAGTAAAATTTTAGCATGCCTAGATAATATTGAGATATCCCGAGAAAAGCTATCTGAGGAAGCATTTAATGCTGCTATGGTGATAAAGCTAAGCACGTATCTGTACCTATGGACTCGACTAGAAGACACAAAACTTGTTGAACAATCTATAAACAACATTAAAAATCAAGCATTGGAAAATCTCAAACAGATCTCTGCGAAAAGTCCCATCAACTCTCGACTGTCATGGCCATTATGGCAAATTGGCATTTACTGTAATGATAAGAATCAGCAGAAGCTTATTCTAGACAGATTTGAGGAAATCCTTTTACATTCCATGGACAATCATTCAATAACCGTTTATAATTTTTTAAAGGAGTTCTGGAGTCTTAAAGAATCACCTCTGTGTTCGGGTTTACCAAGATCAGAAATCTTGAATGCTACCTTACAAAATACCAAGACAATGATTTTTCTTTAGTGTATTTTATGACAACTTGCTTATTAGAAAAAAAAACGAAGGGTATAGTTCTGTACATCATTTTATAAGTTCTTCTAAGGGTATAAACGAGGTATTATTTATTGGATTACCAGCAATAGCTGAAAAATCACTTCTGTAAAATATACAATTATTTATTATGATGAAATAAAAGTTCTTTGAAATTAGAGTTAGAAGAAAGAAAAGAAATGGCATAAAAATTATTAGCGTCCTAATTCAAGTACGATCAGAAGTCTAGTCTTGTCCTGACTTGGTAACTTTAGGAGTATGGAACGTGGTATGTAAGGCAGTATAACGACTACTTAGTTTACTACTGTTAAACCGTGTTGAAACAATTAAAATTCTAAATATTAAATGAACAATGGCAAAATTTAAGTAAGAATACAGTTTTTGAATGGCTCGCATAAATTCTAGGACATGCTATGATAAGCACTATGTACCAGGCTTTACTACTGTTAAGATAGTATTTCACAGTTATTTATTTTTGCTGCTTGGCTTGTTTGTTCGAGTGCTTCATCTAATTATGGAAATATACAATGAGAACCACTTATAGTTTACTATATAGTGGTTGGTTAATTCCGCCAGAGATTCAAGTATATCGCTCACCATCACCTCCCTTTCAGCGCACTATTTAACCTAAAATAAGTTTGCTGAAAATTAAGGGAAATTAAAATAGATAACTCCCTACTATTGCTGGTAGGATTTTGAACTGTGATGAAGGTTCATATACCCATACAATGAATAGGAATCGCCAACCCCTGAACGCAAGAAAATTAAGCAATGTAACAAAAAGATCATACTAACTGTGTTCTAAAGAATATATATTTTGAAATTCTTCCAGAAATTATATCTCAAAATGTATCTGGTTCAACCGTCAATAGTTTAATATCGTTCTAGTTGCAATAGTTATGAACTGATGGCCTCCCAGCAGAATTTACAAATCTGGCAAATATGCCCTGTGCCTTTCTGAAATAAAATTTGAAAGATATTAGCTACTAGACACTGACAATACTGCTATTCTTATTCAATTCTTTTTTTAGTTTTTATCTTTTAATAGGCTATTGTATCTTTCAACGACGAAAGAAATTCCTTATCTATTTGCTAGGCAAATAAAGAGATAATTTAAATATTCGAATAATAATATAATATAACTATTTGTAAACATTGCAGAAACTATGATTCTATATTCTTAACATTTGCATACTGAAGATTTCAAGTTCCGAACTATTCCAGTTGAATATCTTCCCCTTTAGTCAACCGTTCGAAAATATGTCCTATAATTACACAATCGAGGTAGAAATATCTATTCAAATTATAATATCATGGAATGGGTCATGAAGCTAATCGGAGAATTAAAAACTACACTTCTGAGAATTTCTAATCTTCTTGTTATCCTCACATGTTAGCCCGTTTACCCTAGCGACGCTCCCCACCATTGTATTGCACATATTTCCTAATTCAGACCCCCCCTTGCCCTATAATTTATAATGGTATAGGAGGATTCTAGTTATCCTGTCTCAAAACCATTTAAAGTATTTCGAAATGACCGATTTAAACTTAATTGTAGCTAAATATCTACAAGAGAAAGGATTGAACAGGGTGAGACTTATAGTGTAATTGTAGTTTTAATGTGTTATACTTATACTAATCATAGGCGCTTCAGGGGCTATGCGACGACTTGGGGGTCCAGAATTTAGACACATCCAAAGCGGAAAAACTTGAGTAAGAATCTGCCTATTACAAAATTGAATGTCACTACTGTTATATAGTTTCTAATTAAGAGGGTATTGGCATCACATATTCATGCCCCAAAGTTCAAAACGGTCGAAAATGAAGGTGCTCCACTTCCTAAAGAGTTGCAGTTCAAAGGCATAAACGGGGACAAAGTAGCGAATATTGAAGCCGGTGCATTGATTGTTAGCCTGACTGTAGTTACCAATTTAACACAATCTAAAGAACATTGCATAGTCGCATCATGTTCGGACAAGACATTAAGAGTGTATTCAGGGCAAACTGGTGAGCTGGTACGAACTATAGTCGATATCCATAGTGGAGCCGCGGTCAGAATTGTACGTCAATTAAATGACAAACAGCTTATCACTGGAGGATTGGATGGTAGGTTAATTATATGGGATGCCGATGCCGAGAGTATTGATGGTGTTTATAAGGCTCATTCTAGACTGGTGACAAGCCTTGATGTGTGGAGAAATTACATTGTTAGCGCGGGTTTTGATGGAGCTGTTAATGTATATAAAGTGAACAGCGGGGGAGTTCTACAGAGACTTGCGAATATAAAGCTACTTTCAAATGCTACCTTTGCTAGATTAGTAGAAGTTGGCGGGAGCGTTTTTGTCATTGTATGTCGACAAGACTCCACATGGATGGTTTATTACAATGTTGACACTCTTCAAGAAGTTAGAAAGGTGAATCTATGTGATGCAGACTATGTGGCAGATTCATTTACACCAATGGATATTGCATTGGATGATACCAGGACTAACTATGCTATTGCAACCAACCATGTTCCTTATCTTCGAGTGATTACAGGTTCTGTTGCTGAAAACACCATCCGAAACAATCTGATAGTGTTTACGCCGCAGGATCAATATTCTGCCCCGCAAATCGCCTGGAGTATAAGTGGAACTGGAATATGGGTTAGTGGAGATGACGGTATACTTAGAGGAATTCAATTAGCAGATGGAAAAGTGGTTACTGAAATAAAGTCCCATGATGATAAAGTAAGTTATTATTATTATTATTATTATTATTATTATTATTATTATTATTATTATTATTAT
>JAJMBN010000193.1:0-29125 GCA_030572735.1 Sugiyamaella mastotermitis
ATCTATTATATTTATAATATATTGATTTTATGTGATGTTCTTTTCAAACTTCAATTATTTAATTATTAATTCCTAATTTAACTAATACTGAATCGGCCCAACAAGTTAGTGGGAATATAGGGACTTAAGTCTGGGGATATTGTGCAGTTTGTAGTATAGTACTCATTTCTAACCTATAGTGTACTAACTTAGTAACTTAGCTAGGATATTATCCTCCCTGTGATTGAAAACAAGATAAAACACTATCAGTTTTAATACATTATGGTTTGCAATATCGGGTTTGTTTTCACCTATATTATGTCGTATCAAATTTGACTTCGGATCGTGGCTATCCAGCAACTTGATATGGAAAGTTAGCTACAGAGGGTATTCATCATGGGTATTTTCTAAGAGTCAGAAGGTTCGTCGAAGTAGGAAGACAACTAGGCACTAATAATTAATAGATCTCTCCATTCCTTTGATTTCTAACTCTGGTATTCCTTTTTCTGTTTAGTATGAGTGAGCTCTTGTAGGAGAAAAGAACTCTATGCCGACTTTCAAAAAGCTCGCCTTTAGTGGTTTCTCTGCCTACTAAACTTCTATCGAAACTTTGGAAGATTATCCAAGATCACGGCCATTAATCACCTGTAACAAGTGATTTATTTCTTAGACAACCTTCAGGTTAAAGTTAGTTGAAAATAAACAGCTGAAAGTCTCCGTCCACCCCCAATATGACCGTAAGAAGAGAAGTAAATTAGTGAGACCACGTGAATTCAAAATTACCTAAATTTCCGGTTCCTGAATCGACTCCGGTAAAAATCTCGTACCTGACCACGCATATTGATACAGGAAAGCAACGAGAGAGAGATGTTATCTCAGAGTTTCATTCTCATTGAGATCTTTGTTCAATGTTCATAAGTATGACGGTGGTACCTCATGATCAGTCTCGGATTTGCATCATATCAATATAAATACCTTCCACGTCAGTTAGTGCACCGTCATTATTTTCTTCAAATTCCAAGAGGATGGACGTGCTGCTATGCTGAGAATGTAGAAGGTAGAAGAACCAGAATGTCTCTATACACTATTTCCCGGTCACCTCAATCTATTCATGGTTTTGCAAGCCTTCAACTATACCATCTACTAATAGCTCAAAATAAAGCTGAGAAGACGCAAACGTCCCAGTATTCTTATAGTAGCCTAATAGTAAACTAAATAGAAATCTGACCCTACCTTACCTTCTTCGGGAAGTATGCATTCATTCATAGCCTATGCTCAAATTAACTCATGTTAATTAACTTCAACATGAAGTGTGGATTTTCCAATGGGCACCGCTTGATCTGTTCTTCCCCAGGGCAATAGGCTACGAACTGTAAGTTATTGTTAAAGTTACAGTCACTTTTAACTAAGTTAACAAGTTAAGTTCTAAAGTTAACTGCTACAGTAACTTACAGTAACATACAGCCCGTTGCAACATTTTGGGGCTGCATGGAGGCTACTCTTTGAAATTTGAATAACCCATACCTCCGTTTTATCTTTTTTAACTGTAGTTACTTATCAACGTCATACAGACAGTAGTAAGAGGGGGGCCCGTGTAACATGGTAAAACGATGTAACCAGCTGCTGCTACTGACCAAACATTTATGAGATTTACCCCTGCTTTCAAACACAGAACATAGAGGTGATGGAGATTCTGACATTATATCATGAGAATTCAGCTGGAATTTATTTTATATATATAGAAATTTATATTTTCACTAAGAAAGTTTTTTACGAAATTTCGGAAATTCAAGCTTTGTAAATTACATTAATAATATGTAAAACAAAAGTCTGTATGCACGAGTGATAACTTATAACCAATAAACTGTAAGCATATTAATACATATTGTAATTTATATATTAACGGATTCTGTAATACAGAAGCAAATAGTGCAATTTACCAATTAATACTAAGCTTAGTTTCATCATCTTTCAGACTCAGAGCTAAACTTTACAATTCCCAAACCGAGACTATATATAGCCATTTACCCCATGATGTAGAATAAACTAGTATAAAAGCATGCCTAATATTACTGGGAATGACCGGCACAAATCTTCACAGAATCAGATACGCCAAGATTTGATGTGCAGGCTATTACCTGGCAGCTAAATAGAATTGTAAATAGAAATAGAGTAAAAGATAAATCTCTGGCAGGTGATGTAATATACATTATTATATTAATAGTTTTTAACACAGAAATGTTGTCTATGCATTTATGTTAATAGTCATTTTATGAGCTTAAGGTTTATAGACGCGTAAGTTGAGTTGTGTTACTAGCCAGTGCTAACATTAGCAAGCAGTAAGTTATCTAAATCCGAGTCTGGCTTGGCTAATTTGGTGCATATAGTTTTAGTGTAACTTATAGCTCGATACAACCGTAACCTAGGACATTTTGTAGGTACATGGCTGGAGATTAAGATAAACATTAACATTTTACCATAACACACAATAACCGTTAATAAATACTGTGTAGAACTGTCCTATATACCGTACTTCTAAAAATTTAACATTTGACTTGTATTACATAGGTTGTTAACGACATATATACTATAAGTTTCTACCATTAATTAGCTCAATATATCTCTGCTTTAGCTTAGCACCTAAAGATCGCTAAAGTTGGCTAATTTTAATACAGTAACTAACATAACTGTTACTACATATATGTATGTTCGTTAACAGTAGCTCAGATGTCAGTGCTCAAAAAGGGTTCTAGCCAACCCCAGACCGGAAAAGTAACAAGATAAGGACCCTAACATTGTAACCTTAGAAGACTGCGGCAAAGAAGAAAAATCGTAAACCGATCTAAATGATTTTAACGATTTGCTGGAAACATATAACAGCCAAAAAAATAAATTTTATAACCAAATTAGCTTTTCAGTTCAAGATATTCTCCCAATATCTAAAAATCATTTTCATCAGATTAAATAGACTCGGTTAGCCGAACTTAGTTTCACGGCTCACACACATGCCGTGCGCAGCTGCCAAGTTCGCTTTAGCTTCGCTGGACCGCCCTAAGACCAGCCCTAACCAATTTCTAGAAACGACAAAACTGGGTGTTCAGCCAGTACCCAGACAAAAGCGTTTGGGGTTTTCGTGAGGCATTTTTACACCACTAGAATATCCACCAATTTTTGTGCTCACCTCCTAAAATACTCTCGTCCAATAATCGAAGTTTTGTTTTAAAACGCTTAATCTGGTTCACTGAATTATCGTTATCTCCTTTCGTTATTTCAAAAATTTTACTTACTATAAATAGGATCGACAAGTATTAGAATAGCAGACGACTAAATAGGGACGGCTGTATTGTGAATTTGATATTAGAGAAAACGCAGGCCCCATAATTACTTAAGAGCTGATTTTTTTTTTTTTTTTTTTGTTTCCTTTCAGTTTTTTATTTTTTTTTGTTTTGAATTTCCTACAAAATTAATATCCATATCAACCTGCTGTATATCTATTTAGTATTTGAGTTCGGTAAAACACCGGTTTTCACATCTCCTCATGGGTCAAAAGGATGTCTGGAGAGAACCTTCTCCTACAACTACTACAGCTGCCGGCTGTGAACCGTTTGTCATATCGACTGGAACGGTCATAATAAACTCGACTAAAACAATAGTGATCGATCAAGAGAACCCCGCTACTTATACTCCATATTGCCCAGAAGGATACTTACCAATACGGGTATTTCAGAGCCCAAATATCATGGAGCTAATTGATCAGTTTGCAGACAACTTCACCACCACTTTAACTACAAATGATGATTCAGTATCAAGTACAAGTACAAGTTTTCCGTCTTACCCAGATCCTCCGTTTAAAAGTTGGCAAAGCCCCTTTTATACTAGTTCAATCCCAGCATGTATTGCTGTTGGTGCCAGTACAACCACTGTTTGGGCTTTGTGTCTGGCGTTACTATGTTCAGCAAGACGCCCTGTGGTTCTTAAAGCGTTGGTAATGATTGCAAGTGTATGTATGGTAATATTGTCAGGAGTAATCATGTCAAAACTTGCCGATCAATACGACCAAGGGTTTGTAGATGGCTATCTTATCGTTGAAGCAATCGAAGACAGTTCTCTTCAAAATGTAGCTAGCATGATTGCAAACGCTGCGCTTTTATTAGCAGAATTAGTAACGCTAATGCGAATATTCCCTCGGAAACGAGAAAGAAGACTTCTTTTTTATATGGGTACAAGCCTTATTATACTTGATAAGGTACTATGGGGTATTAGTACTTTTAACCCTATGGCTCCTGAAGACAGAACTGACTCTGCGGATGCAGTCGTTGTGTTTTCCTATTTATTTTCCATTGCTACTGCTATTGTATATGCAGCAGCTATTTTAATTTATTCTTCAATCAAATGGAAGGTTGCATACCGGTTATACATGCTGCCATTGGCTATTTTAGCTCATATCAGTACTTTGATGCCGATTATATTATTTATTCTTGATCTCGCTGATCAATATCTTGATAGTTGGAGTACATATGCTAAACTTGCAAGTTTGATGTGTGCAAGTGTAGTAGTATGGGTGTGGGTGGATCGCATTGAAGATTACGAAAAAGCTCTTGAACAACATTCGGTTCTTGGTCGACAACAATATACTGAAGATCAGGAGTCTTTGTATTTCAATGGTTCTGATGATGATTATGATCGTTCTACTAAGAAAAGAAAGACTAAATCTCCTGAACCAATCAAAAACTCCAAGTCGGAACCAAAGTTTAAGTTGAAATCCAAACAAAAAGTTAATAAGACTTTTGCTCTTTTAACAAGCCGAAAACCTGGACTTGATATTATTCAGGAGAGCGTGGACGAACATATTGAACCTTCATCATTAGGAAAAATGACTGATCAAAATGTCCATCAGGCCCCTGAAGTCCCTGGAGTCACACAAGCTACTGAAGATTCCGGTGATATTCACGATCCCCATGTCATTACTTCAAGGTGGTATGATTTCCATCTAGGTGATTTGTTACGATTTAATGCCAAGAATCGACCAGACACTTCTAGTAGTACCCAAACAACCTATGTGATTGCTACTCCAGGTAGACCGGATCTCAATAATAATGTAGCTATATCTCCTGCAAGTTTTGAACAGGACGCACTTGCTATTCATAATCATCCATTTCGACGATGACCTATTTTTATGATTTTTATGATTTATATTTATGATAATATTGATAATGACTTTATGTACAGTTTAATTTATATATTATGTATTTTATCGGCCAAGATTTAATAACAAGTTAGTACCGTTAGATGAGTTTCCACTGTCAGATTGACCATTTCCTGATGGAACATAAGTAACATTAGAAGAAGTACTTAAAGTAGCAGCAATTTCCTTAGCAGCTTCAATTCTTCTGATCATTAATAAACCATCACCGGCCTTTTGCAAAGCCTTAGAAATAGTCTCAGCAGCTTCAGCTTCACCCTCAGCTCGGATAACTGAAGCTTGTCGCTCTTGTTCAGCCTTTTCAACAGTGAATCGGGCTCTTTCAGCATCTTGTTGGGCAATTTGCTTTTGTTCAACAGCCTTCGTGAACTCCTTTCCAAAGGTCATATGAGTGATAGAAACATCTTCAAGCTCAATGTTGAACTCTGAAGCTCTCTTTCGTAAATCTTCCCGAATCTTGGATGAAACAATCTCTCTTTGAGTAATCAACTCTGCAGCATCGAATTGAGCAACAATACTCTTGAGAACTTCATTTCCAATAGATGGTAAAACTCTTTCATCATAATCTTGACCCAAGTTTTGGTAAATCTTTGGGAGATTGGGGACATCCGGTCGGTGCAAAACTCTTAAAGTCAAAGAAACCATTTGTAAATCCTTTGAACCGGTGGTAGAAGTAATATTTCTGGGTCGGGTTCGGACATCATATAAAACTGCTCTTTGAAGCCAAGGAATCAAGAAGTGAGTACCTTCTCCAACAACTTCTTTTTGAACACCACTTAATCTGTCAAAGATGACAGCTCTGGTGCCACCTTGAACATCATACATGGATTGTTGAACAGTATACAAAGCCAAAGCAGGGAAGACGAATCCTAAATAATACGTTAGTTACAATGCCTATCTTTACTTTTTATCTGTTTATATAATCACATACCTCCAATTGGTCCTCTTAAAAGTCCAGACATTATTAATAATTTTTTAATGAATCTGGAGGCGATGACAATGGATACGAAGATTGATGAAGTAATCCATTCTGCCGGGTAACAAAACACTTTTCGCATGCACTTTTAACTGTAGAGATACCACAGGCAAATCTTTTGTAGTTTTACAGTTATTATTAATTTATTTATTTATTATCATGCCAAGTCATATAAATAACTTGGCTAATACCTTGTTTCCCGATCAAACGGATTTTATATTAGGTATAAGTAATGATGACTCTGCAAAGTTACGGATCACTAGAAAATTGATGGATTATCAAAATGTCCAACAGCTCCCAGCGGATTTGGCAGAACGACTGAAACAATCGGGATCGAAGAAGAGAAAAATTATTGACAAGAATAAAAGAGAGAAGATTTCACTAGGTCCTGATGAAGATAAGAAGACCGCTAAGTTAATCGAGGATTCAGTATCTAGGGAATCCACTGCCAATACCGCTATAGTTCTTCGCCAAAATCAAGATCAACAACGCCAAAGTGAATTCGAATCTACTTCTCTCATTTCTAGTAATTCTATTCCTGCTCAATTAAAACCGGAATGGCATGCTCCCTGGAAGCTGAAAAGAGTTATTTCTGGTCATCAAGGATGGGTGCGTAGCGTATGCATTGACCCTGATAATAGATTCTTTGCTACTGGATCAGCAGATAGAACTATTAAGATCTGGGATTTAGCATCTGGGACTCTTAGATTATCATTAACAGGCCATATCATGGCTGTTCGAGGGTTAGTTATTTCGGATCGCCATCCTTATATGTTTAGTGGGGGTGAAGACAAGATGGTTAAATGTTGGGATTTGGAACAGAACAAGGTAGTTCGAGATTATCATGGACATTTAAGTGGAGTTTACTCTGTTGATATTCATCCTACTTTAGATCTTTTGGTTACTGCTGGTAGGGATGCTGTAGCACGAGTGTGGGATATCAGATCCAGACACGCAGTACATGTTTTATCAGGACACAAATCTAGTATAAGTCAAGTTCGATGCCAAGAAGCTGATCCTCAAATTATCACAACTTCTATGGATGCTACTGTGCGGTTATGGGATTTAGTAGCTGGTAAAACTCAAACAGTATTGACCCACCATAAAAAGTCTATTAGAGCCTTAGCATTACATCCAATAGAATTCACCTTTGCCACTGCAAGTCCTGATAATATCAAACAGTGGAAATTCCCTGAAGGTGCATTTATGAATAATTTTAGCCCTCCTCAGAACTCTATTATTAATACTTTATCTGTTAATGAGGATGGTATTATGTTTGCGGGTGGAGATGATGGATCAATGGGTTTCTATGACTGGAAATCTGGCCATAAGTTTCAGCAACTAGAGTCAATACCAGTACCTGGGTCGCTTTCGGTTGAAAACGGTATCTACGCAAGTTCATTTGATAGGTCAGGTCTCCGACTCATTACTTGTGAAGCAGATAAGAGTATTAAGATGTGGGAAGAAGATCGTACTGCCACTCCAGAATCCCATCCTGGGATAGAATGGAAACCCATCCGAAACCGGGTATGGTAATTAAGTTTGTATTATATATTTATTTTAATAATTTTAATTCGTATCTTTAATTTTTACGTATATACTTAAACGGCAACCTAGTAATATATATATATATTTCATGTGCCTAGATCACATGATCTGATGAAGATCTTCGAAAGATGTCGAGAACGGCTGTATTTCAACATTTGTCTCCACTTGAGTTACTTCACTTCATACCATAATGGAGGAAGAATCTAAAGCAACAACTCCGGCTCCTTCTACACCAGCTCCTAGTATTAATATTAGTGATGTTGATCAGTTACGCGTTGGTCATAAATGTTATGTCGAAAAAGATGGCGAAAAACGATTAGCAGAAATCCTTTTATTGAATGCTAAGAAAGGAAAGCTATATGTGCACTATGAAGATTTCAATAAACGTTTAGACGAATGGGTTGAAAATACCCGAGTAGATTTATCTATGGGTATTATTTTACCAAAATCTGACAAGCCTAAGAAAACAGGTCCAGATCAGTCAAAAGTTGGAAAAGTCAGTAAGGTTAGTAAGAAAACCACTAAACGAAACTCAAAAGCACCTAAAGCTGGTGGCAAAGAGAATGATGAAGCAGGTGCTGCATCTCTTTTAAACGATAAATCAGATGTGATGGACTTGGATAATATCAAAGTTAATGGAGAACAAGAAGAATTTAATAGGGAAGAAGAGATTGAAAAGTTACGGACATCAGGATCCATGACGCAAAACTCTCATGAAGTTGCTCGAGTACGAAATATCGAGAAAATTATTATGGGAGCTCATATTATTGAACCATGGTATTTCAGCCCTTATCCTGTTGAACTAACAGATGAAGATAACATCTATATTTGTGAATACACTCTACAGTATTTTGGATCCAAGAAGCAATTTGAAAGATTCCGAAGTAAGTGTACTTTACGACATCCACCAGGAAATGAAATATATAGAGACGAAAATGTTTCATTTTTTGAAATTGATGGTAGACGGCAGAGAACTTGGTGCAGAAACTTGTGTTTACTATCAAAATTGTTTTTAGACCACAAGACATTATACTATGATGTTGATCCGTTTTTATTTTACTGTATGACGAAGAGAGATGAAATGGGTCATCATTTAGTAGGATACTTTTCTAAAGAAAAGGAATCTGCTGAAGGATATAATGTAGCATGTATTTTGACATTACCACAATATCAAAGGCATGGTTTCGGTAGAGTGTTGATTGATTTCAGTTACAACTTATCTAAGAAAGAAGGCAAGGTAGGATCACCAGAAAAGCCTTTATCAGATTTAGGATTATTAAGTTACAGAGCCTATTGGGCAGATACAATTGCAGAATTGATGATTGAATCAGGTAGAAATGATATTACTATTGAAGAGATTTCTTCATGTACAGCTATGACTACCACTGATATTTTGCATACTTTACAAACAATGAGCATGCTGAAATATTATAAAGGTCAGCATATTATTTGTTTAACAGATGCTATTATGGAAAAGCATGAACGGCAAAAGTTAAAGAAGAGAAATAGGATTGATCCTGATAAGCTTATCTGGAAACCACCAGTATTTACTGCTGCTCAATTAAGATTTGCTTGGTAGTAAAACATATGTTTTATTTTATTTATTGTTTATAGTAATGAATGGTTCTAATAAATATTTAGTTCGTTTTTGAGAGTTTTAATCAAATGGAATAACCTTTCGTAAGCCATGCTGTTGCATTTCATTGGCAGCTATAGCACTTGGAACCTTGATTCCACAACAATCAGCCCAAGTATTATGAACATGAGAATGATCATGATGACTAGCTTCTGATTCTGGGGATACTCCTTCAGGGGCAGGGATTAATGATCCAAATAAGAAGTGTTGCATAATAGGTAATTTACTCAATACTTCAGCATCATACATTTTAATCATACCTTCATTAACTTTAGACCACTTCTTGACCCCAGAGATATCATCTAATAAAGGTGAGTGCCATCTTAAAGATGCAGTTTTAACAGTATTGATAAATTTAATGCATCCAAGGTACATGTACTTTTTATAATACATATCAACCAGCTCACTATCATGAATACTAATTGGTCGCATATGCTTATGAGTAGCAAGTTGAGAAGATCCAAACATAAACGGCAAGAAATGATAATCATCAAGACCCCATACACCATGAGATCCGGCAGGCTCAAGCCAATACATGGTTTGGATTTTTCTCATGACTCGAAGATAGTTGACAAATACTTGCAAAACAAGACTTTTATAAATTTCAGTTTTATCTTCTTCAGTCTCTCCTTCAAATAATCCAAGTGTATCAAGACATAATAAAAAACTAATGAAATTTAACTCATGTCCACTGCCATAATCTATTCTGAGTCTATTCCCCCAACTTTCAACCAAATATCGAGCAACTTCTGCAACTGCATCACGCGTAGAATCTTCATCTACTTTGGATGATTTGTCTACTATAGGTTCTACAAGACTAGGTGCTTGTTTCATCATATCATCATAAAAATCATGGAATTCGATCTTTCCAAATCGTGAAGTCGATTGGTCTGCTGCTGGGTGTTTATCTACTGTAGCATCAGCAGCATTTAAAATAGCCACCAACTGGTCAATAACCACAAATGATTTACAAGGAGCATCATTGGCAAATCCTTCAACTGCACTATTAAGCTTCTTAATAAATCCAAAGATTTGCTCTCGTACAGCACTTGTCTTGAAGATTTCTATATCTTCTTCAACCAGAATTCGTCGTACCGGAATTTTGAATGTCATAGTGAACCGGATGATGATTACTAGTAAGTTACTGCAAGTTACCAGTAAGCTATGTTAAGTTACAGTTAAGTTAGTAACTATACTTTTGAACATTGAGCAGTTTACAGTCAGCCGTCTGACCCGTCGTAGCGCTAACATTAAGTTAACTTAACTTACTGTAGTAGTAGCTCGTTGGCCATCACACCAAATGCCTCGATCCAGGTTAACAACTTAACGGTTAAATTGTGCTTGCATTTCCCTAGTTTGTGCAGTAGCTACTGGACGGGCCCCCGCGCGCTGCGCCTTTGTAATTTAGGACTGTCACAAGCTCACTTTTAGGACAGGGCTTTCATTGTTTTTATTTAGTCCCCACGGGGTGCTTCTCCTTCTTTCATATTACCACTCACCGAGGCAATTTGAATAAAGAGCTGACCTGTATAAATAGAAGACGGTTTGTCAAGATCACCACACAAGAAAAGACAAAAAGTTAGAAATTTAAAAGAATAAGAAATGTCGGCTGCTTCATCCAAACGTCTTCTGAAGGAGCTATCTGCTAGCTACCAGGATCCGAACCCAGCTTTAAAAGAACTTAAACCTGTTTCGGAAGATGAATTGTTTGTATGGGGGGCTTTATTAAAAGGACCAGTTGGTACACCATATGAAGGTAAGAATAATATTTGAATATTAGACTCTTTTTTTGTTATTCTTTTTTTTTTTTTTTTGACCTAGTGCTAACGTTCCTAGGAGGACTATGGAGAGTTAAAATCAATATCCCTGAAACTTATCCTTTACAACCTCCTAAAATGACTTTTCAGACCAAAATATGTCATCCCAATATCCATTTCGAAGTAAGCTTTTATATCTTATATGAGAAAGATTTATAGCACTTAACTAACTATTATAGACTGGTGAGGTTTGTTTGGATATTCTTAAAGATCAATGGAGTCCTACATGGACTATATCATCAGCCTTGACAGCAGTTCAAGTGATGCTAACTGATCCTGAGCCAGACAGTCCGCTTAATATAGATGCTGCTAATTTAGTGCGAGCAGGAGAAATGTCTGGATATAATGCCCTTGTAAAGTATTATACTTATAAGTACGGTCAAGCAGTTTAATATCATGATAATGATTCTCTTGGCTGTACCATGAGGAAATACCATGGTGCATCTAATGGATGTTGTACCAAGGAATATTATAACAAGCAAGTATGACGAACTTTTATGCTTGTTTTTATAAAGAATTGAGAGAAATATTCTCTCCTTCTTTTTTTTCAAGCAAATCAAGATTTTTCATTGCCTATGTGCTATATGGTTTTACTAGATGTGTTTCCATCTGATAAGAGATAATATTAATATGAGATATATCACAAGACAAGGATATACCATATATTTGCAACTTTTTAAAATATAAAATATATGCTTTGATTTAATGGTCTGTTCTGTTTAGAATGGACAATGTGTCATACCAAGTCATTGAGGTCATCAGCAAGCCCCCTGGACGCGGTTAACATAATGCACTACATTTGTGGCACAATATCGCTGATTATGTGATGACTACAACAATCCTCAAACCTATATAAATAATATTTATATCTTTAAACAATATATATATATATATATATATATATAATATTATATTTATGATCCAACGGTCTATAATATTATTGGTAATTCCATAATTGTTAAACTACGGTGAACTGTAATACTTTCATGGGCATGGAATGCACTTAAACCCCATTTCATTCTATTCACAAGGCCCCCATATAGTGATAATAATTAAAATATCTTCCAAACGTCACTACTCAAAATTTAATATCATCATCACTACGGTGTGCCTAGACTGATCTTATTTCAAGAACATCCCCTTTTTCAACTTCATACTGTGGGTAGTTTCTTCCTTACTGCATATTGTATTATAATATTTAAAATAACTGGTATATGGAAGATCAACTCGAACAAGCAGTGAATATCGCCCTTCAAGGGAATGCTGAGGCCTCCCTCAAGCAACAGGTATGTTTTTCGAACTAATGTTTATGGAATTTATGGTTGCAAGAAAAAAGTATTTTGCCCACTTACAAACTTTTGAGTTTTTAGGTGGTTTAATTTTTTTTTTCAGGTTTATATTCTCTTATTTTAATTTTTGTTTTATCAAATAGATGACTAACTGCTTCAGGCTATTGAGTTCTGTAACCAAGTTAAGGATTCTGACAATGGATGGCAGATCTGCCTTGGTATGTTTACTGGTGAAAGGCCTCGTTCTCAAGCTTCAAGATTCTTCTCGCTACAGGTTATCGATAGTAAGTTGGCTAGTTTAGGTCCTGAAGAAGTTAAATTTATTCGAAATAATTTGTTTCCTCATCTTCGACGAATGGTTGGTGCTGATGCTGGTGCAGTGGCTGATCTGGAACCTTTCCATTTGAGAAATAAGCTTGCCCAAACTTTAGCTTATTTGTTTGTTATGTCATACGCCACTGAATGGCCAACATATTTTGACGACTTATTGGAAATGACTGCTAGTACTAACGGTACAACTACCGGCCCTTATACCAACTCTCGGGCTGTCGATATGTATGTTCGTATTTTACGAGTTATTCATGAAGAAATTGGTGACAACCTCATTATTCGAACCCCCGAAGAAACCAAACGTAACAACAATATCAAAGATCTCGTACGAGAACGAAGTGTTGCTGCATTAGCAGGTTCCTGGATGTCGATTTTAGAAGTTTACTCAAAAAATGACTCTGATCCTCTTCAGAATGATGTTATTGAGGGCACTCTCAGAGTAATTGGTGGTTGGGTATCATGGATCGATATTACTCTAATTGTAAGCCCTGGATATTTGTCTTTAATCTTCAATCAACTGGCCAACCGTCGTCAAAGATTAACCGCATGCGATGCTTTATCGGAGATTATTGCTAAAAAGATGAAGCCATCCCATAAATTAGAACTCATTGCATTATTAAACTTGACTACAGTATTTTCCCAACTTCAATCATCTGGTTCCGAAGATATCGAATTTGATGAACGACTTGCAAAGTTGAGTAATATTGTAGCTCTTGAGCTTGTACATATTACTGATGGTAGCACTACCATTGCATCTGGAGCTGCCTGCTCTCAAGAAGAGATGGACAGATCCGAACAGCTGTTGATTGGCTTGATGCCTATCATCCTCAGCTTCTTGTCTAATGAATATGATGATACCAGTGCCCAAGTTTTACCTAGTATTAATGAATACCTACAGTTTATTCGTCGAGAGTCTAAAAAGGAAAAAAGTAAGATCGACACCTCAAAACTTACGAAGAACAATTATGGACAATTTATCGACTTTCCTCCAGATTCTTCGTTTATTAACCCTCAACGTCGTGAGTTACTGATCGTTATGCTGGAGAAAATTATTTTAAAGACTGAATATGACAGTTCTGCTGAGTGGTCTGGTGCTGGTGATGATGAAAGCGAAGGTGAATTTCTTGAACTTAGAACTCGTCTCAAAGTTTTGCAAGAACAAATTGCTAGTATTGACGTCGACTTATTCATCGATGGTATGAGTACTATCATTAATAATGGATTGACTGCTTCTAATAATAAGAGATGGCAAGAAGTGGAGCTTTCGTTATATGAATTGTCTGCTTTTGGTGATAGTATTAGAAATGGTGCTGTCCTCAGTCCTAGAGGTGTTGAAACTAGAGCAACCCAAGTCTTTTTCGAACTATTTATGAAGATGGTGGGAAGTGATGTCGTCAGTATTAATCACCCTTCTATTCAATTGTGGTTTATGGAACTTGTTAATAGACACTCCGCACTTTTCACTGCTCAACAAGCATCTCTTTTAACAAAGGCTTTAGAAATTTTCGTTTCTCCTTTGGGTGTTCATAACCCCAACAAGGCCGTTCAAGTTCGATCTTGGTATCTATTTTATCGATTCCTAAAGACTGTCAGAAAATTTGTTGGTGATATTGCCCAAACTGTCTTTAGTTCCATCTCACCATTGTTGACTGTACATGCTGTTGTTCCTAATTTGGATGATGCAAGTTCTGAGATGTCTGCCGATGCTGCTTCATCTGATAGTGTATTTGATTCACAGTTGTATTTGTTTGAATTATGTGGTCTTTTATTTTCATTAAACGATGAACCACATCTGCAACAATTGACTGCCCAACTTTTACAATCTGTATATACAAATATAGAGCGATGTATTCAACAATCAAGCAATCAAGCACAACTTGATCAACAGCTTTATTTACAAGTTCACCATGATGTGATGGTTCTGGGAACATTTGCTAGAGGATTCGATGATGGTTTGGATGGTGCTTCTATTCAATATTCTAGTAGAAAGTCTGTTCAAGAATTGAAGGGATCGGTACAAGTAATTTTGGTTGTCCTTGAAAGACTATCTGGTATTGAAATAATTAGGGATGCTTCCAGATTTGCATTCTCTAGATTGATTCCTCTTTTAGGAATGGATATTATTGGTCAAATTTCTTCTTTAATTAGTGTATTACTTAGGGACTGTAAGACTCATGAGTTTGGTGATTTCCTAAGTTTCCTTGGTCAATTAATCCACAGCTATCGTAATGAAGAGAATGTTTTCGAGATGTTCAGTTCATTAATCGCCCCATTGGTTGAAAAGGTATTCCAATACTTAAATGATAAGGAACAAGATCTATCAGTAGCCGGGTCTACTGACATGGTTATTTTAAAGAGGGAATTGAAGAGATCATATCTTCAATTCTTGTTTAATGTCCTTAATAATGGTTTTGGAGCTATATTTCTCACTGATATTAATAGACGTACGTTTGAAGACGTCCTTCAAAGCCTCTTCCACTATTCTGGAGATGTTAGTGACTCTGCTAGTGCTAAGTTGGCTATTGTTACCTTAAACAAGATGATTTACAGTTGGGGTAATGGTCAAGTGCAAGTAGATCCTGCTGCTCCAAATGACAAGGTTTATGGAGTTGGTATTAAAGTTCCTGGTTTTGATAATCGAAGTATTCTTGAGCAATATTCCCAAGTATGCTGGAGCTTACCTAGCAAACCAGGCTATGATTCCAAGGATGCTCAGACTAGACTTATTCTTGGAGAGCTAGCAGCTCTTCAAAAAGCTATTTTCGAGCAGATTGGTGATGCATATCGTCAATATCTTGGTGAGAGTTATCTCCCAGGTATCGGATTGCCTTCAGAAATCATTCAAGATTACTTGAACCAGTTGGGCTTATTGAAATCAAAAGAATTTAAAAAGTATTTTATTGACTTAATTCTAAGAATGTCTTAGAATTTGTCATTATTATTAATGTATCTCAATGAACCTATATGACTGATTATCATGCTAAAAAAAATTAACCTTTAGCAAAAACTGTTCATACTTGTATTTGCAAAGCTCATTTAATATATATCATAGAAAATAAAAAAATAATATTTTCAAGAAGCTCTTAATTTAAAAACAGCAAAACATTTGATTATGTACAGACAGAAATATTTATATATATTATCTACATTAAAGAAGAATTAACGGTAATCGTTAAGAGCAGCAGTCTCTTCATTAACTCTCTTATGCAATCCCTTCTCCACACGCTCTCCGATAAAATCTCTAATTTCCTTGGTGAACTCAACCTTAGGCTTGGGTGGTAACTTTTTAATCTCGTCCAATAATTTCTTGGTAGCAGGAGGAACGGGCATAGACTTAGGAGTTGCCCACAACAGGTCTCTAGCTGTGAGTTTGGCACCATCCTTGCTTCTTCTAAACCTAGAGTAGGGGTTTCTAATTTGGTCAACAGCTCCAATAGGTAGAGGTCTTTCTAAAATACTAGTGACAAAATATGATCGTTGATCAACTACCTCAGCAGCTGTAGATAGGCTTGGGTTGCTTGGTTGTGCCTTATCACCTCGAGGATAAGGAATGATTATAGATTCGTCGTTCGCAGCCCTTCGGATGGGTCTGATAGTATTTGTATGCTTATCGTAAAAGGTTCCTTTGAAAGATATTGAGTGAATAGCAACATCTTCATCTTGACCTTCTTCATTCTTGATCTTGGTAACAAGTCGTAAATCCTTATAACTAACTGGCTTTGGAACAGTAACAACTGGCTTGTTATGACCCTCTTGCCAGAGTTCTTTAGGTAACACAAAAGTCTCAGTACCTCCAAGACCTTCAATCATAAATGAATTGCCATTTTGATAAACTGATCTAATGATACCAATCTTGTTTCGTTCAGGTCCTCGGACCATTTGCACTCGATCTCCAACAACAAATGGTAATCTTTCTAATCGTTCGGCTTCGGGAACCTCGTACTTGGATTGGAATTGGAAAAATGCTGGACTTGACTTGAGCATATTCTTTTTGGCAATAACTTTGGCCAAACCTTTAAGGTCTTCGACCTTGGGAGTAAACCTTGCGTTGACCATTCTTATTGAATTTAGTTGTGCAAAGATTCAAGATTCTGCAATATTGAAATTTGATGATGTTAAAATTTCAATCCAGTTTAACCCTTGACCATATGCATATATGAGGCTTATCACATTAACAGGCTCAAGTATATTGGCTACTTGAATTAAGATGATAAAATATCTTTGCTAATAAGAATTGTTTCTCAATCTATTCTTTTATAATATTTTTTATTTTGTTATCTATATGTGTTATATGGAAATAATTGCAACATATTGATTGAAATTTGAATTTTGTTGTTATGAGAATTTGTGTGGATTCTACATATCAAGTTGCATATTCCTGAGATTTTCATTAGGATATCTAGATAATTGATTAGACAATATTCACTTCTGGGCAATTATTGGTTTACTGTTTATTTACTGTACTTATTTCAGTAGCATTAACTTAAATATTTCCTTTTTAAAATATCCGATGTTTGCACAGTTTGTACGTATAGAACTATGAACCTCATAATAAAAATAATACAATTTCTAACCTCGATAAAGCATACCGTTTCGATGGAAAAAGAACCTATCTGCCCCTATCAGACTTATATATATGGATCTAATCTTAGCTGACTTCAATCTTGTCAAGCACCGGCCTAGTTGTCATCAATTACACTTGTCGCTTGTACATCTGTACTTAAGTAACTCGAGCCAGAAGTTGACTGACCGATAAACAAGACTAAAGCGTTGCTGCGCTTACACATTAAAATACAAAAGCTACATAAAATATAAATTAGAGTGGTCATTATTAGTGCTCGGCACAGATTGCAATAAATTCCTCTTCATTAATTGCACCATCTTGATCCAAGTCAAATTCGTCGATCATTGCTCGAAGCTCTTCATCATCCAGATTTTCTCCTAGTTCTTGGGCAACTCGTTTAAGATCTGAAAAACTGATCTTCCCTTTATTTTCGGTATCAAATAATGAGAACGCGCGACGGATCTCATCCAAAGGGTCTCTGGCTAATATCTTGGCTGACACTGTAATTAGTTAGTTCTAGTCTAATAAACAGTCTATAAATAATTGAAAATACATACTAACTTGAGCAAAGTCGTCATAATTTATTAGCTTGCGTCCCTGTCTATCGTGATCTTTAATTATTTGTAATACTTCAGACTTCTTAGCATCAAACCCTAGAGCACGCATTGCAACCTTTAATTCGTGATAATCCAGTAATCCGTCATTGTCGGTATCAAAAACTCCAAACTATACAGTTAGATATTGATAAGATATATAAACATCACCATTGTCACCATTGTCACCATTATCACTTACTGCCTCCTTGATTTCTTGTCGTTGTTCCTCTGTCAACTCTCTCGCTGGTCCAGCTCCCGGTCTACCTTGGGTCGCACTAATAGGAGCAGGGTTAGTTGGGTTTAATGAACCAAATAAGGATGTAGGTCCTCTTCTTCTAGCAGCCATTATATTATTTTAATTGCTATTCGAGAATATTGTTAAGACACTTGGTCTGTTTGACAGTAGATTGTAATAACGAAGTGAGTTTATGATATATTGTATCCGGGTAATGGGAGACGCGTCTCGGAATTACGTTCGTGAGGCTGTACTAAGTATGTAAATCCTTTAACCTGTTATACAATTATACAGGGCATTAAAAACTGGTTTTATATATGAGTCTGTTATTCCAGTGCTTTATTTTGCTACATATATTTTTGAAATTACTGAAGATCTATTATATCGAGTCAGTGGTTACTATGTTCATTTCATTCATACCATTATACCTTACCTTAAGTACGTTTTGACCCAATGACTCTTTTCTATCTGGAGGCTTTTGTTGAAAAATATTTTAAAGTTTACTAAATCTCTCTATAAATTCAGACTTGCAAAAACAAATATACCTCGTTATCATTTTAAAATGGATATATTGGAATTCATGATACGGGGTTTAGTTGTATTGTGTATTCATTAACCTCCTCATTTATATGGTACCCCTGAATAAGCCTTTCGCGGGTTAGGAATCCTTGGGATCTTAAATGCTATATCAACTTCATATCCAGCCGCGAGGGGTTGACTCTCATAACTAACCAGTTTTATCTGTCTTGAACAACTCCTCTGTTAGACTCATGAGTTTCCAAGTTGGATCGGAGGTAATTGTAAATAATCAGTATGGTACTGTGCAGTTTATAGGAGAGACAGAGTTTGCTCCTGGTGCTTGGGTAGGCATAGAACTCGACAATCCGGCGGGGAAGAACGATGGATCCGTAAAAGGTGTAAAATATTTTGAGTCCAAGTCTTCAGGCGATACTCTATATGGTATTTTTGTTAGACCTGCTGTTGTTCAATTAGTACCGAATGCAGCTCAAGATAGGAAATCTCTAAGCTCTGGGAGGATCAAGCCAGCTCCGTTACCTAGACAGAGATCGTTATCGCCTGATAAAAGAACAAGTCGAACTTCAAGCTCACAAAGTCCTAGTAGACCTCCATCACGACTAATTAGTGGGTCTTTACAAAATAAAATATCTCTTGGTGTTGCTCCATCGTTACCGCCACAGTCATCAGGTTTTCGAACTCCATCTGGTTCCCGTAGTCCGTCTGGCATGAGATCTCCAGAGAGTAGGTCGTCATCGGTTGCAGATTATTCACCATATCGAACTATATCAAGTAGCTCTCCTACGAGATCAAGAGTTGGATCTGACCATAATCAGCTCCCGTCGGACTTTTCAAGACAAATCGAAACGTTGAAGTCAAAGTTGAAAATAATGGAGCAGAAACGGCTTGATGATAAGGAGAAAATAGATGCTATGAAGACTCAAATCAAGAGCATCCCACGGATGGAAAATATAGTAAAGCGACTACAGATCAAACTTACTAGTATGCATGAGGAAATACAGAGTTTGAGAGCTAAACTCTCTGAAGCAGAATCAATGAACTATAATTTAACAAGCGGTTCCAATGACGATGCATTAGAGCTTGCTACTATTGATAAAGAAATAGCTGAAGAAAGGAGTGAAACCTTAGCATTAGAACTTGAAGGTCTTCGAAGACAAATTGAGAACCTGAAGCTAGAATGCGAAATTCTTAGAGAAGAGAATGCCATTTATGCCGGGTCTTTAGAGACTAATCAACCGTCTGAACAAGGCACTGCTAAACAAACTGATGTCTTGTTCTTAGAAAAGCGCAACTCGAAATTGGAAGAGGCGCTTATTAAACTAAGAGAACTTAATATATCTCAAGATGAAGTCTACAAGGAGAAAATTTCTTCACTGGAGCAGGAAATTTCCTTATTAAGAGTTGACTCTAATACATTACAGAAAACTCTGGATAAGTTGAAAAGTGCAGAAGATGTTATAAGTGATCTACGTCAGCAGCTTGATGGCGCATTAGGTGCCGAAGATATGATTGAAAATCTCACTGAGCAAAACCTAGAGCTAAGTGAGAAGTGTGAAGCACTTCAATCTACAATCGAGGATTTAGAAACTCTAAAAGAACTTAATGATGAATTAGAAGCTAATCATTCTCACAGAGAGAAGCAACTTCTCAAAGAAATCGATTCGATGCAGCAGCAAGTTAATGATAACAAGCTTAAATTCAAGAATTATGAAGATAGAAATGAAGCACTTGAGTTGGCAGTTTTAAAATTCCGAGAGATAGTTTCAAATTTAAATAAAGAGCTGGCTCTCCTAAAATCGATTACAGTTAATGAAGAAGAGGTTTCAGTTCAAGTGACAAATCCAACCCATGATGATACTACTATTGCACTTTCAACGAATATAGATACTGCATCTACCTTTGTTGATTTAGAGATTCGAAAAGCTGAAGCTAGTCTTGCATTGGAGGAGCTGGATATTATCAAATGTTATCTACCACTAGATTATCAGACCTATAAGCATTCGGTTAATGTTTATCTCCAGTGTAAACAAATTGCGTCTATCAGCAAGATCTTTTATGATCATTATTTGAGTCATTTGGCAGAAAATGTGTCAATGAGAAAAAATATTTGTCATGATCTGGCAGCAATTCATGTATTAGCTTCCAAAATGGTATTGGTTATCAAGCACTCTGGCTCCAATCAATTCTCCACCTTTTCTGCATTAGAAGAAGAGACTCTAAGGTTATGCTCTAGTTTTACAACAGATGTTGCATCCCTTCAGCAAGGTAATATCAATGATGGAGATTTTTCAAAAGTGGTGAGATCACGTTTGAATAGGCTAGAAGTTTTATCTGAAAATTATAAATCAGAAATTGCATTTAGTTTGACAGAGTATGTGAATCTAATACACTTTCAACTAAAGCTGATATCTCAACTGTTGACATTACTTAGTCCGAAGTATGTGCCTCAAAGTATACGAAGAATCCACTCATTGGAGGAACTAGTTTCGCAAACTCAGTCTAAAATAATTTCGTCAATAAGAAAGGACCGGTATGTCAGCCTCCAGAAATCTTCTCTTATATCGCTATCGAAATACAGCGATACGCTCGAAACAGTAGAGAAATATCTAGTAGATGTGATTTCATCTTTGGAAAAAAATACAGATATTGATATATTTGCAATTTATGAGAAGCATGTTAATACAAGTTTAGAAGTTACAGAACTAGGAGATCTATTTCCTGAAACCTATTTAACTACTTCGGATATTATTAGTACGCTATCAACACCACTAGATATTAAAGAACTGCCTAAGTCACCCTGGTCCCTTAAAAAGGATGAAATCACTCAGCTTGGTAATAGCCAAAGAACTGCCAATGAAGAGTTGGATAATCTTAGGAAAGAGTATCAAAGATTATCATTATTACTTCGAGGTAAGGATAGAAGTATTGAAGAGTTAGAAGTAAAAGTCAGTCTACTTGATTCTAAACTTTCAAAATCAAAAGAACAAGATTTATTGGTGTCAGAGCTTAAAACATCCTTAGAGAAATCTATATTGGAGGAGAAGCAGCTTGCTGAAAGTGTTCGCAAGTTAAGTAAGAAAGTCAAGGAGCAAGAGCATAAGCTGGATAATTACAAAAGCTCTGAAATTCCTGGTCTAAAAGATGGCTTGATTTTGTCCGCCATTAAAACATCGAATCTTTCGCTTATTGCAGAAATCAATGGATTGAGGGCTGTTATTTCGCGCTTAAGTGCAGAAAACATCACTTTGAAAATGTCCAGCAGTAGTAACCAAGTTTTGCATCCTTTAACAACTCATAGAACATCTTTGCGAAACTCTTCAAGGATGAATTTCAGTCTGATTTCCAAGAGTTTACAAAGTGCTGTGTTGGATTTCAATCTGATCTCAATACAAGTTCCATCTGAAAAGAAAAAATGGAAATCTCGGAAAAACAGTAATGCATATATATATTTATCACAAGCAGAAGGCTTGGAGCTGATAAAGCAACAAATTAACGATATAAATAAATAAATAAAAGTTGGGTTGTGAGGCTATTTATTGAGCTTGTGTGTCCAATTCTGTTTTATAATAGGCACCTCTTTTAGTGGCCATTTTTTGGCTTTATCAATTTCATCCTCGGGCCACAACCATTGTAAAATATAATACAGTATAGTATCCACGATTACACATAAACAATAGAGCTTTCCAGCCCATGCTCCCCTTTGGTAATGCTTTGCCAATCTTTCTATCAGTGGCAATTCTAAGCTATCAACATCTATGTTATCATAGACATGCTCTGTGCGTTCTGCAACATCCTCCCAACAATACATATTCTTGACTTCATCATGAAATGACGAGGTATCGATCTCGTTATTTTCTATCATTGAGATGGCACGTAATGTACTTTCAACAAGTGAATCTTCTGAAGGAGAAGAAAAAACTGTCATGTGTGAAGGTAGAACTTCAGGAATACCTCCTACTTTAGTAGTTACCACTAAAAGACCGCATGATGCAGCTTCAACAATCACAGTACCAAATGCTTCTATTAGAGAGGCATTTAAATAGATTTGTCCCGAAACCATGATATCTCGTACTTCCTCATGCTTCACCTTTCCAATCAACTGTACTCTGTCTTGCAATTGGTATTTTTCTCTCATCTGTTGTAAATCTACTTCTTTAGGACCACTTCCAGCAATAACAAAGTCTACTTTAGGGTGTGCAGCACAAATTCGAGGGATGACCACAGTGAGGAGATCAGCACCCTTATTTGAATACAGTCTAGAAATAACTACAATGGTTATCCGTGACCTGTTTGTTTGAGAACTATCAGGTTGAAAATCTTCTGACACAATCGCATTTGGGATTGCACTGACATTCCTGGGATCTAGAGCTGCTCGTAGCACTGTATTTTCCTTTGATGTATGACTTACACATATGACATGGCTCACATCGATCAACGTAAACTCTAATAATTTATTAGTCAAAATACTTCCAGCATCCGCAAATCCAAATAATGAATGGTCAGTAAACAAAGTTCTAAGTCCCATTGTTCTACCGTGTATTATAGCTTCATGGCACAAGCTACTCATTGTGCCATGTCCATGTAAGATATCAATGTTCTCTCTTATGACAATCTGTCGCAGTATAGGGAAAAACGAAAATACAGTAGGGAATGTACTCTCTCGGTATAATACAAAAAAAGGAACATAATAGACCTTTAATCCATTCGATAATACGCGAATACCTGTTCGGGACCCATACGCGTGAGTGATGATAACTACTGAATGACCACGATTAATGAGTTTCTGTGATAATTGATGTACATGCAATTCTATACCACCAGGTTGTGGATAGAAGAAATCACAGACCATTCTAATTATATTAGACAATTTGTTCTGTTCAACAAGTTTCCATACTTACGCGATATTATATGGCATTTTTATATTTCTTCAATGCCAATTGATTTTCCAGTTAATTTAATCTCGAATCAATCAATGATGGAGCATTAACAGCTGCATCTTAGATGTGAGCCTCACCAATAATAAGTTCCTCATTATAAGCATTTAATTATAGTTCTTCACCACCCTATTTGTGAGCAATTTTCGGTATAACAATAACTACAACTTCGCCCCTTAATGGGGTAGCTCTGTCCATATATGTGTCTAAAGCTGATAAAGACTGATTTTAGAAACATATCACTCTATAATTATCACGCTTAATCTGCCGGTTTCAGATTTAGAATATTTATTTTCTGGTGGTAATCGATTATTTATAGTTGAAAGTGGCTCTATTATTATGATTTATTAACTTTTTATACCCACGCATTCTTTTTTTTTTCTTGGAAATATAATACTACCACTATTTTAATACATATTTATAGATGTCTGGTCGTCCCAGTTTTCCACCTAGCTACGAGCAGATTGTGGATGGCGAAGAAGAGTCGGACCAGCTACTTAATCCTGGATCTAGAACGTCAACTCCACCAGTGACTATATCTAATGTTTCTGGTCGACAGAGAAATCTTCCTCAGTTGCCTAGTTGGATGCTTCAACGTTACGACTTCGGTGACAGCAATAATAATAACTCATCTGACTCTCTCACTATTGATATGAGAGATGACACAGATAGAACAGATAATGGTACAAGAGAACATGTTGAAGGTGGAGATGAATATGATGATGAAAACAGAGTGGATGATGTTAATAGGGGTGACCAACAACTTCAAAGAGAAATGGAGTATTTTGAAGTGCTTGATAATCCTGATCAAACTGCCAATTCTAACCGGGTATATGCCGTGTATACACGAGCTTCAATAGCATCACAAAGAATTGTCAGTAAGCTTGGATCAACCTTCAGTTACCCAGTAAAGTATATCGTTGATCCAGTTGCTAGGGCCTGGCAGATAATAAACAGAAGCTTTGATAAGCTACTTAGTAAAATCGGCAACCCGCTCATACTGAAAAGATTGTTTTATTTATTTGCCATGGGCTTTACAGTTTTTGTGGTTATTTCTGTTGGTGTGGTTCCAACTGACAATTTACCAAATAGAGGTACAGGGCCTTTCTCGGGACATTTCCATAGACATGAGGACATTATCGAGTTCTTCCGAAATGAAATCAGCACGAAATATATATCATCATCTATGGAGTATTTCACGTCCATGTCACATTTAGCAGGAACTTCGGGAGATATTACTTTGGCGGAACATATAGATTCGGTTTTTGAAAGCTATGGATTCACTAGATCTGCATTTAATGAAGAGCCAGTTTATTTGACCTCACCTAATCCGGATGAAAATGCGATGCAGTTGCATCTCCTTAAAAGTGAAGGGTCTATCGAATTTAAAGCAAATTTGTGGGAGTCTCAAGTTTATGAACATCCTACAAACTCTCAAGCTCAGCCTAGACCATTTCACGCGTTATCTGCAAAGGGGTCAGCTACCGGCCATATGGTATATGCAAATTATGGCACAAAGCAAGATTTCCAATTTTTGAAAGATAATAATATCCAGGTTAAAGGGGCTATTGTATTTATGAAAACCGGTAAAATGGCATTGGGACTGAAAGTTAAGCTAGCAGAAGAAGCAGGTGCAGTAGGAGTCGTGAGCTTCACTGAATGGACAAGTGGTAGTTCTCAAATTAAAAGTTGGCCTGAAGGTGCAGCATATCCTGAAGACTCGGTACGACGAGATGACGTCGCAATTGCAGCTATTTATCCTGGTGATGTTTTAACACCTGGTTGGTCGTCCAGTTTGAGTCCCCAGCGGATTAGCTTAGATATTGCACAAAATGTGCCAAAGATTCCTAGTATACCAATATCTTGGAGCCAGGTGAAGCCATTTCTAGACTCATTAAAATCGCATGGAGTCAAAGTCGATAGCTGGAACAATAATGGAAAGCCAGATATTAGTGAATGGTGGACTGGAAATACATCAACTCCAAAAGTATTTATGAAAAATGAACCTCTAGTCAATGAGCAGCATAAAATTTGGAATATAATGAGAGGTATGGATGCCAGCGAACAGCCAGATATTGCAATATTAGTTGGTTCTCAAAGGGATGCTTTTTGTTATGGGGCAGCTGATCCTATGTCAGGAACTGCTATTATGATGGAAGTCGCTAGAGTTTTATCAGTTCTTAATCTCAAATTAGGTTGGATTCCTCTACGACCAGTCTACTTTGTTAGTTGGGATGCCACTGAACAGAATATTGCCGGAAGTACGGAGTGGGTAGAACGAAGTGTTGATCAGTTGAAAGCTGAAGGATTGGCATATATTAATCTTGACTCTGCTATTACTGGAATGAGCAACATAGAAGCATTTGGCCACCCAGTACTTGAAGGGCTTGTTAGTGAGACTCTACGAACAGTAAAACACCCAGAAAATAATGACACGTCTTTAGACTCGCTTTGGAATGATAAACAGTTGAAGCAGTTCAAGGAAATTGGAGATTATTTACCATTCCAATCACATGTAGGTATCCCATCTCTATCACTAAAGTTTTCCGGGCCAGATGGCGTGTATCCTCAGCACAGTTGTTTTGACAGCTATGAATTTATGATTAAATATGGAGATCCTGATTTCAAATACCATAAAGCAGTTGCTGAAGCTATTGCTATCATGATTTTAAAGCTCGCTGACCAGCCAGTAATCCCTTTTGATTTCAGACGGTTTGGCGACAGACTTCATGATTATATAAAAGACCTGAGAGACTATGCCCTTGAGATGGCGGGTCCTGGTGGACCGACCTTGGACTTCAATCCATTGGTAGTAGCAGCAGATTCTATTGTTCATGATGGTATTTTGTTCGCTGAATGGTTGACGAGTTGGAATGATATGGTCTGGAATGGTGAGCAGCCTATGATGACAGGCCGACGATGGGACTGGAATAGCAGAATGGTTAATTTTGAAAAGAACTTGTTAATTCGAGGTGGTATTCCTAAACGTCCTTGGTATAAAAATCAAGTATTTGGTCCTCAATTATGGCATCCTACTGAAGGCAATTATCAATGGTCGACGTTCCCTAGTATCAGAGATGCTATTGAGGCTAGGGACTGGAATACTGCCAAAGCACAAATCATTAATGTGGCCAATGCATTATCTGTTGCTGCTGCAAATTTTATTGGCTAGTTAATATATTTAGTATATATTTAATAATATAAAAGCTGTAGAAAGTATTAATTTTTTTAATCAAATAGTTATATACGAAGGACAATCTATATTATGTAACAGTACACAGCAGGCTACACGGTACAAATATCGTTTCGATATAGAAATATATATGTAGACTTGTTATAGCGGAACCAACCCCTGGGTTACCCGAGGGCTCGCGAAAAGCAGCCCCCAACTTTAGGATATATTAAGCGGTGTAATTCCGAGGCATCGAACATAACATCTGATTATACCTATTGCGCTAAGATATAATATTTAACAACAATGGAGGATTGGGCATATCATTATTTAAACTATGGGCTTTTGGCTTTAATTGTGTTTATCATTGCCAGAAAAGTTCTATTTGCTTCTTCGAGTGGGGTGGATGAAGAAATGGATGAAGTTGACCATTTGGAGCCTTTGGTATATACTGTATTCACTCCTCAAACACTTGAAAAGTATAATGGAAGAGATGATCCCAGAGTTTTGTTGGCTGTTTTAGGAAAAGTGTATGATGTGACGATGGGAAAGAGCTTTTATGGTCCTGGCGGACCTTATGCCAACTTTGCGGGACATGATGCTTCCAGAGGATTAGCAAAGAATAGTTTTGACATGAATATGATCACACCCATTGATGAACCTATTGATACACTTTCAGATCTTTCTGATGCAGAAAAAAGCACCCTTTCTGATTGGCAAGGTTTATTTGAAAGCAAGTACCCATGTGTAGGAGAGTTGGTCAACGCTGATAAACATAAATAAATGTTATACAAATTTACAAATGGACTATTTGATTGTTTAAATATATGCGATAATTCATCTATATGCAAGTATCATGAGAGAAAAAATCAAAGATAATTTTAATAATCGTAATTGTGTTATAAATTGAATTCATATTATTGGCTGTAGTTCCATATGGGACCAAATGCGCAACTTCGGCCAGTTAATCCGAACTTACCGAAGAGCAGTTTCGGAAGCTCCGATATATCTAATAATAATCAGATGAAATAGCTAATATTAAAGGGGTATTCAATTTATTAGAATAAAGAATAAATTGACTAGGTTAGTGAACAACTGTTCAAGTGAATTTAACTAATAGATGGAAAATCCGCGTGCGGGGCAAAAAGATTTACTAAGGCACGGTAAATTTATCAGTTACCTGGTATACTACTATGCTTGTTACGTTTTTTTTTTTTTTTTTTGCCGCTGTGCAGAATTAGCAACGAACCGACAAAGCTCCTCGATTATCAACTATGAGAGACAACTTTAGGAATATAATTAGCGGAAATTAATTTACACATTGGATATTTAAGAAGTAACTAGGCTTAATTGGTCAGGAGTTCAAGAAAAGTGTGATATTATGTCCATCGACTTGTGCCAAATTCCCCAGTTTTCAACTACCAAAACCACCTTGAATGTATACTAAAAGACGTTCGAACTTGGCAGTTAATCGATTCTCTGATGTAGCAGATTGGAAAAACCGACCGTTTTTCCAACCAAGTAATATGATATTTATAAGCGATTCCTCGAGCTACTCAATTTGAGCATAGCAAAATATTACACCTAATTATACATGATGATTTATTTTGCACGCCAATGAGTCTGTTGAAGACAGCTAAGAAGCGGTGTCGAATTGATTCTACGGCAGATGCTCAAGAGGCTTCAAGTTAAAAATATAGAAGCAACATCACAAATACAGGTACATTCTACTTCTCTCCAGAAATTAACTGATACCTTAGATACTAGAGTCGTAATATAAGTATATTTAATATACTTGTATCGTTTAATTTGGGTTCTATATCGTGCTACATTAATTTGGCTAACAGTTAAGGCAACTTAACTTAAGGGCTACTTACTGTGTAACTTAACTTACTGTTACATCTAACGAGCCGATCGTCCGCCACAGTTCGACTCTTTTTTGGGAGTAGCAGCACCCGACCTCGATATTACAATAACATGTTTTCTAAGTTATACAGAACTTGGGAGGGTTTACACCACCCTCATTAGAACTGTTATGTGTCTTTAAAATATAACCCCAAAAAATAGCTACTTAATTTGTCAAAAACATAAAAGAAATGCGTCAGCCCGGAGTCGAACCGGGGGCTCGTCGATGGCAACGACGAATTTTACCGCTAAACCACTAACGCTTACTCTTGAAATTGCAAGACTTCTCAATTCTAATAGCTTAAGGTAATAAGGTTGTTATATTGGTAATATATGGGAGTACTAAATTTGATAAGATTAGCATACCATAACAACGAATTCAAAAAGTTGATTGTTCATGTTTT